>OX030952.1:21175111-21197611 GCA_943735915.1 Pherbina coryleti
CAACCTAAAAGTCAGACTCGAAAACTTAAAAAAACTAATGCTTCTGCACGTTAAGAGCACGCAGGGTTCAAGTTAGCCAGCCCAAAACATTGATTTACATTCACACTCACACACACACAAACACACCTTGCACTAGCAGCCGCCGCGCATCATCAGCACCAGCGACAACATCATTATCATCATCATCATCATCGTCATCGAAAGGGCCATCAAACATCAACATGGATGCGGGGAAAATTATAGAACTCAGCAGATGTGGCTAATTTGAGTGATTAAGAAATGGAATTCGCCGACACGCAAAGGTTTGCGGCTCACCACCGTTGAATGAGGTCATTGAAGGCGGTCTTCAAGTGTGTCACGATGAGCCTCAATGTGGTTGTTTGGCTTCAGTCTTTATAGCGTGTGGCACCGTTGCCAGATTGGGCGATTTATCGCCAATTGGGCGCTTTTTTTCTTGTTTTTGCGCTTAAATTTTTAGGAAATCGCCTGGCGATTTTTTGGGCGATTTTTGTAAAAACAACCTTTTTTCATAAACTCATCTAATGTGTTTAAAATTTCATTTAAAGCAAATAACAATTGTTTTAACAATTGAAAATAACAAGTGCTTGGAACACTCTGTTAACAATGCGACTGAGCACAGCTCACAAGCCCTTATCGATAATTTATTTATATCGAAATACTTATTTTTTTGAGACCGTTTCTTCAAAACATCAACTCACTTAATTCATATTTTCAACGAGAAAAAGTTGACTTTTTTCAAGCTTACGTTGAAATCACAACATTTATTCAAAGACTTGTTTCAAAAATTATAAAAGAAGACATTGTCAAAACACATTAAATAAAATTTTAGCGGATAAAAGCAATTATAAAAGAATTAATGACCTTACATTTCATTATCAGTTCCATGAAGAAATTCACAAATTAAGTGATGATATTGTTATGATAGACATACTATCAAAATGCCAGAATTTCATTATAGTTTTAATCAAGGAAATGTTAAAACGATTACCTAGTCTGTTAGAAATTTTTGAAAATGCTTTTATTTTATGTCCTGAAAGATGTTTAAACTATATAAGACCTTCTATCCGAACTCCCTCTTCGTTATCTATCTCTTGAAGAGCGATTTGCAGAAGAAATCGAATACGAATCTTTGTTGACATTTCCATGGAGCAATGTTTTCAAAAACAAAGTGCCATCTGAAAGTGAAGAATTTTGGTAATCGGCATACAAAATTAAGACAGCCGTAGGCGAAAAAATGTTTGACAATATTTGTAAGTTGGCATTCATCTTGTATAAACTAAATCAATGTATGAACTTAACAATACTTCGAGAATTGACGAAACGAAGGAAGAGTCTAATATGGCTGAAGTATGACTACGTTTTTTGTAAAAAGTTTTTTTTTAAAGTTGCATATTGAAAAATTCTAAAAAGTTATAGTCTAAAAGAATGTTCTTTAACGATCAAAATTCTCGTATAAAATGAAGTAGCTTTTTTTTTATTTTTTATAGATCTCAAAAATATGAAAATAAGAATATCTTAAAATTATTTTTATTTAAGTTAATTTAATTAGAAATTAACAGATCTCAATATTATTTGAAAAAATGTATATAATTTGTTTTGTTTTTTCTAATATAATAAATTTCTTAGAAAAATGGCGATTTTTGGCGATTTTTTTTTTCATTGGGCGATTTTGGGCGATATTTTTTTTAAATCTCGCGCTTTTCTCAAAAAAGTTCTG
The DNA here is from genome assembly GCA_943735915.1 of Pherbina coryleti. Taxonomy (NCBI): domain Eukaryota; kingdom Metazoa; phylum Arthropoda; class Insecta; order Diptera; family Sciomyzidae; genus Pherbina; species Pherbina coryleti. The sequence continues at coordinate 21,176,850 of OX030952.1, forward strand.
GCAACACTGGCGTGTGGGGACTATTGTGGTGGTTGGTGAGAGCAAGTCTAAAACAGCCGGCATGTAGGGTTAAATAGCTCGCCGCCGTGGAGCAAATAAGTCAGAGAAAAACAGAGTATAAAAGAGATAGAAAGAGAGCCATGGCATTTAAAAACCCAAGAATGCTATTTTATGAATTGAGTGTGCATTGAGTAGATTGGGGCTGATCTCCAAAAGTGTTGCAAAGAGTAAAAAGAGAGAGCTTAAATAAATGAGTTGAAAACTGATCAAGTGAGTGGCATTCAAAAAGCATTCCAGTGCTGCCAGATCCACAGAAATTTTTTTACTTATTCCCAATTTCTCGTGCTAATTTTATTCACGTCTGTTGAGCGAAGATTCTTTCTTATAGGAAGAAAAAAAAAAGTCGATTTTTTCAATAGACAGGCTACAAACATCTCACGTAAAGGAAGTTCACATGTCACCTTAGACTTTTTTAAAATCGATTTCTCATCAGTCGTTAACCGCACCGATAAAATTATTTAGAAATGATCGAGAAGATACTTTTATGAGCTAAGAAAAACCAATTCATTGAAGGGTAAATCCCAAAGAACTTTAGCTTAACAGCGAAAAATTATGAATTATAGGTGAAAAGTTTCTCTCAGAATCTTAGTGAGCAAATGCACAGGCAATATATGCACCTAAAACGTTATTTTAAAAAAAACCAATTCTAAACACATAAGGATGTATTCCGTTAGAAAAAAAAAACAATAATAAATATAAAATCTTACTACTCGCGTGGTTAAAAAATTATTGAAATAGATCGCTACGAATTTGGACTATCACCTCTGTACGCATATTTTTGATTTTTTTTTTAATATTTTCTTCAATTTTTTTAATATTTTCTTCACATTTTTTAAATACAGACTTGAACTGAAAGTGTGGCAAGTTAGGACTTTAAGAAAAAAAGCTAATTTTCATGGAAGGAAAAAATATCCAATCAAAATTCCGATTGAAAATGGGATTGAATGTTGACAAACTGAAAACTGGAGGTTGTGGTTCTTCTATTGATGATGAGAGATAGCACGGGACTCGAAAAAGCTTACATTGAGTGATGTGTTATATTATTGCAAGCTTTGTTATCACTATACAAAGGAAATGTTGAAATATTTAGGATATATGTATGTACTGGATACTGCTGAGGAGCTGACAAAAAATACTCTTGGAACTATCTTCCACCTTCAGTACACAAAATTTCAGTTCATGGTCCTGACGTAATAAAACATGTGCTGCACAGTGAAGTTTTTTAAAGCCTGTCGTAACAAAATCCAAAAAAAAAAATTTATTCCTCAGAAATAATTTGTACAACATATAAATCAATAAGTTAATGAACCATTTGAACTATGAAAGAAATTTTATATCGAAGTATTATTGCCTCTAGTGTTTTCCGTCGTAAAAACGGAGAGTCTGGTTTGCTGCATTCGAAAATTTTTTTTTAATAGATATTGTGCGCTTCGAAACAACGACAAAATAGTAACTTTTAAGATATTTTTACAGCTGCTTTACAATGTATACCTATCATCAAGGTATCTTCTTTCTAATTTGAGAAAAAAAAAATTAAAAATATTGATATTTAAGTAACTTAATTAAATTTTACATACAAATAAAAATGTTGACAAAAAATTTCGAAGTCATAACTTTCGAAAGCCCGCAAAAATTTTGTTCAAATTTGTTCACGGTGAAAGTGCATTTATTATATTGACAGATTCATATACCAACACAAGCAATGAGTTTTAAATGCCAACTTCCCCACGTCTGTAAAAAATCCTCTCTTTTTATTGCAAATCTGACTGTACCTAGAATAGAGCTGTTTGATGTATTTAAAAGAAGTGACAGTAATCGGTCGCGTCTCATATAAACCTGCTGTTTGACTATCTTCAGTCAATGTTCGAACTTAGCTCTCCGGAAAAACTGGAAGAACTGCTCAAAAAGTTCACACACATGTAATCAACTTAAATAGGAAGTGGAATTCCTGTAACGCAGTAAATCTTTATTTTAGAAGGGGCATGAAAATTGGTTGGACACCAATTTATCGATTAAAGTTCGTAATGAGCTGAGCACCTTTAGTCGTGGTAGACCAAAACTTGGTAGACCAAAAAAAGGACATTGTTTCGTGTGCGGTTAACTAAATAGAATAGAGACTATATTTGATGCAAAAATTCTTCTCAAACATATAACGACAGATATTTTCAAGAATCCGTCGGAATCGGTTTCAACAAGTTTTCAAAAAGTAAAAAACTACTTATTAAAAAAAAGCATTTTTTATTAAATAGTGAATATTACAACAGTTTTATATAACTCTTCTGATCTATGGCCGATTTTTTAAATTCAGTTTTACTCAAGTTGATATCCATATATTTTATTTTAGAAAGTAAGTCAATTAAGTTAATTTTAATGAAGTAATCTTGCAAACAAATAAAAAATAAAACTTTATATCCGTTTTCCTTTTATTATATTGAAATATATAAATATCCGCTCCCAAAAATAATCACCCTGACTCTTTTAGTAATAAGAAACTAAAGCTTGGCAGCCCTAAAAGAGATCACAGAAATCAGCTGTTGTTGAAAAAAAAGCCAAACAATTTACCAAAACACTAGCTGCTCTTTGAAAAACAGCTGTTTTAGCTCTCATCAAATATACCGCTGGTTTTGAAATTCTATTTGTACTCAAACTTCAAAGCGCACTCTTAAAAAGCAACTAAAGAGCATTTCAGTCAATCATTATAACTGAGTGTTTCTTTAGACTTAAGAGTACGCTTAAGTAACTCAAAAGCTCACATGAGCATTAATTGCAAAAAGCTTCTTCAAATTTAAATCACCGTCAATATAATTGAATGCTTTTCAGCAAACTCACTCGCTACTCTGTGCTCTTTTAACAAAAACGCTTCAGAGTGCTTTTCATTTCGTACACTTGCTTTGCTCAAACTCTTTCACCTTCTTTAACAAACGAAAAAAAAACATAAACAGAAAACCGCTCATGGTGTTGCGATCAGTGCTGTGGGATTATGGAAAAAATATCTATTTGTGGGTATTTGAGCCGCAATGAGGATAGTTTTTTATATTTATTTTTTCGTTATTGTGAAGTGCTTATTTTTCACGCATATAATTTTTTCACTATGAAAACAAAAATTAAAATAAAGCTGTATATATAAAAGGCATGGACTAAAATCGTTTTATCTCTCATCGGAGTGACAGGCCCAATACAAAAATTAATTGATCCTCGTACAAAAAAAAAGCTTAAAAATTTTACCCTTCAAATGACAGCTTACTTTGAAAGCTTTGGAGCATAATTAAAATTTTCCCTTTTGGGTTATAGCAAAACCCAAAAGAAGACCAAAATGGTCTTCTAGCCAGAACTTCTTTATTCCATAGCAGATCGGCCCGTGCAATAAAGGAAAAAGACCTAAAATATTCCATCTTTGAAGTTTTAAAAATCCTAGATTAAATAATCCTGATGAAACGGCAAGTCAAGGTGCGAACTTTTTTCAATAAAATTTTTTTGACTTTATATAGCCCAGTAAAAGTAAATCAAGAAGGAAATGTAGGAAGTAAAAACTATGATTCCCAGGAAATCGACCATGATGCTAAGAAGAAAAGTCTTCTGACTCTGAAATAATTCTTTTGACTACCTACGTTTTCTACTTTCTAAGGCGATCCGATATTGGACACTTTTTTTTGTTGAAAACCACCTATCAGTCGTTGAAAAATCATCAGGCTCTACACACTGTGGAAATTCGACAAAATTTTGTTGGAAAATACAATTCTTTCGAAAATACGAAAAAATATTTTCTTCCTATATCTTTCCACTATAGCATTGTTCTACTACCAATTATCAAAACGAGCTAGTCCGAGACTTTGTTGGAACTAAATTTCAAATTAATTTTAGTTTTAAAACTTAGTACTCAGTTTGTGAAGAGAGTATTAGGTATTGATATTTGGATTGGCTTTATAAGAAAATATTTTACATTAATTGGTCAAGTTTATTTAAATTCAAATAAATTAAATTTTTAAAATTGTCAAAATTTCTAATATAATAAAAATAAATTTACCACAAATATGTAAAAGTCGGAATCGAGCTCAAAAATCTACGTCGTCACGTGAATTACTTGAGGCGCGTATTGGCAACAATAGATTCTAAGTTGACAAAATTGTGGATCATCGTTCATTTCGAGTTCACGTAAATCGCCTCCAAAATTTGCATGATCACATATGTCCGGGAATAAAATGAGTTGGACGGACATTTTTATATTCATCACTATATTCACAATTTACAAGTTTGCACTAAACAAATCGATCAAATTTATTTTTTGAATAGAAGAAATCAAAGAGCGCAAGCCCGAATTTTTAACTCGCTAAACTTCCGAATTCGGGACCCAACTAATACTCAGTATCAGCTGGAACCGAGTTTCATATCAAAGTATTTGCGCTTTAATTCTCCGTGAAGAAATGACTTATTACTCGAGTGAGTACTAAGAAGAGGTCTAATGCTCGGAATGGCACTTACACTCTGTGAAGAAATCAGCCGTAAGCAAACGCAAATCATTTTCGACAGTTCCATTCGAAAATTTGAAATTTTTTAGCACAAATTTTTTCACAACGTTTTGGTTTATGGGCTCTTATTGTGTTGTTAACAGTGATATGAAAATTGTATTTCAGCAAAAAAATTAAATTAACACGTGAAAATAATCGGGTGATGATTTTTTTTACGATTTTTGACGTGAATTGACAAGAAAATAAGATAGCGATCAACTTAGTTCGACTTAAAAACTATGGTTCAATGAGTTCGAGCATAGTCTCTACAAGACCAATTTTGTGTAATTCCTTCAAGAACAACTATTGTGGCAGAAACCATCGATGCTGAGAGTGAACTGTTGGAAGTTGACGGGAATGTGATATAGCGTGAGATGGAGTCATCCTTGGGCATTAGTGAGACAAGCATACATTCGATTATACGTGAGCATTTAGGCGTTAGGCTTTAGTAACATTTGTTCCCGTTGGATACTCCATAATTGGACTGTTGCTCAATAAAAAGTCTTACGTCGATTGGTGGAAATGCTGAGAAAATTCAGCGGGGGTGGTTCGAAACACGCCTACGACATCACCACAGGTAAAGAATCTTGGATCTATACTTATGAACCCGAAATAAGGCAGCAATCCACTGTTAGGCTTTCAGAGTGAGAAAAATCCGAGAAAAGTAGTCCGCGGATAGAACACAGCCAGCAAATTTTTGCCAGTTTTTGTCGAAAAACCAGTCATGTCGCAACTGTATCCGTTGGATACTCCATAAATTGAAGGTTCTTCAATAAAATTCTCATGTCGATTGGTGGAAATGCTGAAAAAATGCAGAGGGGATGATTTGCAACACGTCTACAATATCACCATAGGTAGAGAATCTTGTATCTATACTTATGAACCCGAAATAAAGCAGCAATCCACTGTTTGGGTCTTTCAAAGTGAGAAAAATCCGAAAAAATTTGTCCGCGGATAGAACACAGCCAGAATTGGTTGCCAGTTTTCAACGAAAAACCAGTCATGTCGGATATCTCTTAATACTGATTGGTAAAGAACCATTTGTTTCACGGAAGTCTTGGGAGAATTGATGAAAAACAACTATCGAAGTAAGATAATCCTCCATAACGACAATGTGAGTTCCTACACATCAGCTCAAACAAAAGAATTTTTTAATACTCAAAACGTAGAATTGATGGGTTATTCGCCTTAAAGTTCCGACTAGATACCCAATGACTCTAGTTCCCCAACATTAAGAAAAAAATGCGTGGTGAGTGATTTTCTACACCCGAACAGGCCATTAAAAACCTGATTTTGGAGGTCCAACCTTCAGAGAAGCAAAACGGTTTCGAAAATTGATTGAAAGGAATACCAAAGGAATTTAAGTGATTATCTTGGAGAATACTTTGAAAAGCAATAAGAGTATTTTCACTGATTAACGAGTTTTTTCTATGTTAGGCGCAAAACTTAAAAGACAATCCTTGATATACTGTTTGCTTTTTATAAAAATATTGTAAATATTTTTCGAATAAAAATGAGTCCAAATTAAATTTTTTGGATTTAAGTAAATTTACCGATTTTTTTTTTTTTTTTTTTTTTTGGTTCGTTTTAACATATCTTCAGAGACAACCACTGAAGCACCAAGTTCAGAAACAATAATTTTAGAAGAAAATACACAAAACTTTCACTTGTAGACAAATCTACAAACCTTCCCAAACCTTCGTATTTCGGCAAAAATATTCTGGATATGTTCCTATAAAGTAAAAAAATATTAAAAGTTTTTATTTTCCCAATAAACCAAACGGATTTGTTTCGAATTCGAGGCGAAACCGAGATCTCGTGTATTTAGTTCGAAAACGAAATTCGTTCTACTTTCGTTTTCGAATCCGCGATCGGAAGAAATTCACACTTCGTTTTCGAAACGAGCTTTTTAGAATAATCAAATCGATATCGAAACGAGATTTTTAAAATAATTACATCGGTTTCGAAACGAGATTTTTTAAATTTTCTTATATATTAAATCTTATGATTTCAATGTTCTTTAATTCTTTAACCTATTTAATATCTTAATTTATATATTACCTGGCGTGGTGTAGGTGGATGATGAAGAGGCATCACTTAAAATTCTCATACGTTTAATTTTATTAAAAATAAACTTAAAAAATGTCAAAATGCGAACGTTTATTGAAAGTTTATACAACGAGTAGCAAGCAATTTGTTTTTGTTTTGTTTTTGACATTTAAGTCTATGGTTGCATTGTTTCTTTTTTTTTAGCAGTTTGAGAAGTGCAGTTTGAGGCTTTGTAAACACAGTTTGAGGCTTTGTAAACACATGGTAGAAGATATTGAAAAGTTTTTAAATTTAGGTTAAAAAATGTATTTTATTCCGTTGGTACATTAAAATCTCTTAAATAAAGAAACAAAATTTAAAATATTGTTTTTATTAATATTCTCCACAAAATATAAAAATTTCATAAAATTAAATAATTCGCTTTTTTAATATTCTCGGATTCATCTCGAGTTCGAATAGAAAGCGAGAACTCGGATCCGAGATCTCGGCTCCGTTTCGAATCCGAAACGAGTCCGAGTCCGCTCTGTGGTTTATTGGGTTGAAACATATTCAGTTCACACATCGTAAATATTGACCTATAAATACATATAAATATTGAAGAAAGTTTTGATCGTTAAAAGGGAAAATTGTGAATCGTGGGATTTTTAGAACAAACACCCCCAGCACTGCTTGCGATCCATGTGCTGGGTGAACCCATTGACTAGCTCATTGGCTGCCGCTCACAATAAAGAAATAGTCTTTGCCTCTTCTCTCTTTGTTTTTGTTACTATTTTTTCGTTTCTATCATTTACTTTTTACGTGCACGTTACGTTGCCGCTGTTGCTGTTTTAAACAAATTCGTTGATTGCGGTAGATTCAGTTCTGAATAACGCTCGCTTAAGATAAGTCGTGTTCGTGATAAAATTTCTTCGATATTATTTTGAATTTACGTATTTTTCTGTAACGAAAATACGTGAGTGCGTCATTTTTCCCAAACGTGCGTGCATTTGTTTTAAGTAAAAAAAAAAATTAATTAAAAACTTATTTAAAGAAATTCATTTCAGGAAAGTTGCTGAAGGCAATAAACAAAAAATAAAAAATTTTAATTATTAAAAAAAAAAAAATAATTTTTCAATAAATAAAAAATTGTCAAAAATTTGTGCAGTTGACAAAAATTTTGAAGTGTGTGCACATTTTGGAAAAAAAATATATATTGTTTACTGCAGTTCGCTGTTAACAAAGTACGTAAATCTAGCTCATATGTAATTGCTTCTTCTTCTTCATATTTGTATAATTCACGATATTGATTCTAGCCATAATTTTATTGTTGTTGTTGCGACTGTTAAAGCTGTTGCCTGGCAGTGCGTTAACGCATTAATTAGCATTGTCTTCGTTATTGTTGTTGTTGTTGTTGCTGTTGTTGTTGCTTTTGTTGCACTTACCTTAAAAATATTAGCCCTCTTTTGTTTTTGTGGTTGTTATTTTTGTTGTGAAGGTTTTTGTAGTTTTTGGGTCTACTTTTAACTGTAGTTGCGCGTTGTTGGTTTTTATTCAGGTACGTAAGAAACATTTTCCTTGGAGGGGGCGGGTTGTTTAGTAAACAAACAAAATTTGGATACTTTTATAGTAGGTCAAGCTAGCCACTGAACCAAAATCGTTCCAGTTTTTCCAGTTTGCAAATGTTTTCAGATTGAAATTGTGTCTTCATTTTTTCGGTATCTCCGAAAGTGAGAGTCTTGTGATCGTTTAGAGATTGAAGTTTTTAATTAATTTTTTTCGGTTTCTCCGATAGTGAAAATTTTGCGAACATTTAAAGATTGATATTTTGTCTAGTTTTTTTGGTTCGTCATAAAGTGAAGCTTGTGCGAACGTATTGAAATTAAAATAATTTCTTAATTTTTCATTCTCTCTGAAACTGAGAGTTTTGCGAATGTTTTAAGATTGAAATTTTTTCTTAATTTTTTCCTGGCTTATCCGAAAGTCAAACTTTGACGAACGTTTTGATATTATAATTGTTAATTATTTTTTTCGGTTTCTCTGAAAGTGAGAGGCTTGCGAATATTTTGAGATTGATATTTTGTCTTGCTTTTTGGTTTCTCCTAAAGTGAAGCTTGTGCGAACATGTTGAAATTAAAATATATTCTTATTTTTCGTTTGCTCTGAAACTGAGAGTTTTGCAAACGTTTTAAAATTGAAATTTTTTCTTCATTTTCCTAGTTTCTCCGAAAGTGAGAGTTTTGCAAACGTTTTGAGAGTCAAATTGGTCCTTATTTTTCGTTTTCTCCGATAGTGAGAGTTTTGCGAACACTTTGGAATGATATTTTGTCCCCTTTTTTTGATTTCTCATAAAATGAAGCTGATGCGAAGGTATTGAAAATAAAATAGTTTCCTATTTTTTCGTTTTCTCTGAAACTGAGAGTTTAGCAAATGTTTAAATATTAATATTTTTTCTTAATTTTCCCGGTTTATCCGAAAGTCAGAGTTTAGCAACCGCTTTATTTTTCTTATTTTCTTCGGTTTCTTTGAAAGTGAGAGTTTTGCGATCGCTTTGAATTTGAAAATATTTTTCTTTTTTTCGGTTTCTCTGAAAGTGAGTGTTTTGCGAACGTTTTAAGATTGAAATTTTACCTTATAAACCAATGTCTCTCTAAAAGTCAAGGTTTTGCGAACATTTTGAGATTGAAATGTTATCTTAATTTTTGTTTAAATTGTTGTATTTTCGGTTTCTCTAAAGTGCGAGTTTTGCGAACGTCTTGAGAATTTTTTTAATTATTGTCTTATGTATTCGGTTTCTCCGAAAGTGACAGTTTCTCGCATTTTTTTACAGAGACTCTTTCTTATTTGTTGGTTTCTCTGAAAACAAGAGTTTTTAGAACATTTTGAGAAAGATTTTGTTCTTATTTTTTCAGTTTCTTTGAAAGTGAATGTTTTCCGAACGTTTTGAGATTTAAGTCTTTTTTGTTTTTTTGGTTTCTCCAAAAGTGTTTCTTATTTTTCGGTTTCCTCAAAAGTGACAGTTTTGAGGTCGAAATTCGTTTCTCAAAAAGTGAACGTTTTGCGAGCGTTTTGAGAATTTTCGAATCGATTGTGAGCCCTAAAGTGAGGGTTTTGCGAATGTTTTGATAGAGACCTTTTTTATTTTGTGGGTTTCTTCGAAAATAAGAATTTTTCGAGCTTCATCTGTTTGAAATTGTTTCTTCTTTTTTTCGGTTTCTCTGAAAGTGAGTGTATTGCGAACGTTTTAGGTTTTAAATTTTGCCTTATAATCTGATTTCTCTAAAAGTTTTCCGGTTGCTCCGAAAGAGATAGTTTTCGAACATTTTGAGAAAGAAGCTGTTCTTTTTTTTTTGGTTTCTCTGAAAGTAAATATTTTACGAACGTTTTGATATTTAAGTCTTTCTTATTTTTTCGGTTTCTCCAAAAGTGATAGTTTTGAGGTCGAAATTCGTTTCTCAAAAAGTGAAAGTTTTGCGAGCCTTTTGAGCATTTTTGTAGTTTTGTCTTATTTATTCGATTGTGAATCCGAAAGTGGGGGTCTTGCGAATGTTTTGATAGAGACCCTTTTTTATTTTGTTGGTTTCTTCGAAAATTACAGTTTTTCGAGCTTCATGAGATTGAAATCGTTTATTCCTTTCTTTGGTTTCTCTAAAAGTGAGTGTTTTGCGAACGTTTTAAGATTTTCATTTTAACTTATAATCTGATTTCTCTAAAAGTTTTCCGGTTTTCCGAAAGAGAAAGCTTTCGAACGTCTCGAGATTGTAATTTTTCCCTAATTGTCCGGTTTCTCCGAAAGTGAGAGTTTTGCGAACGTTTCGAGATCTAAGCCTTTCTTATTTTTGAGGTTTCTCCAAAAGAGAGTCCTTTGCGAACGTTTTGATATTAAAATTGTTTCTTATTTTTCGGTTTTCCCAAAAATAACAGTTTTGGAAAGGTTTTGAGGTTGATGTTTTTTTAATTTCTCCGAAAGTAAAATTTTTAGAGAATTATTGTCTAATTTATTCTCAAACATTTTGAGGTTTAAATTCGTTTCTCCGGAAGTGAACGTTTTGCGAGCGTTTTGAGAATATTTTTATTTCTGTCTTATTTATTCGATTTATCCGAAAGTGATAGTTTTACAAATTTTTTTATCCTTTATTTTGTTGGTTTCTTTGAAAGTGAGAGTTTATCGAACCTTTTGATATTGTTATTGTTTATTTTTTACAATTTTTCTGAAAGTGTGTATTTTACGAACTATTTAATATTGAAATTTTAGCTTTTAATACGATTTCTCCGAGGTAAGGGTTTTGTGAAGGTTTTGTGGTCAGAAATTTTCTTTATTTTCCGGCGTCTCCGAAAGAGATGGTTTGGCGAATGTTTTGAGATTGAAATTGTTTCTTTTTTTCGGTGTTTCGGTTTCTCTAAAGGTGAGAGTTTTGCGAAGGTTTTAAGATTTAAAAGCTTTTCTTATTTCTTCATTTAGAGATTTGGGATTGAAATTGTTTCTTATTTCTGTGTTTCTCCAAAAGTGGCAGTTTTGAAAACGATTTGATACTGAAATTGTTGTTTTTTCGGTTTCCCCGAAAGTGAGAGTTTTTTCAGCAGTTTGTGTTTTGTTTTTACTTTTATACCATACCATATATATTCGGTTCCTCCGAAAGTGAATGTTATATAGAGACCCTTTTTTTATTTTTTGTTTTTTAGTTTTGCCGAAATGAGAGTTTTTTGAATTTTTGGATTTTGAAATTGTTTCCTTTTTTCGGTTTTTTTTTAAAGTGAGTTTCTGCGAATATTTTGAGATTTAGTCTATCTAATTTTTTTTTCGTTGAGGAATTTGAGATTCTGTTTCTCACTTTCAAGAGTGTTTTGCGAACTTTTTAGATTTATATTTTACCTTTTAATTGATTTCTCTTAAAATAAGTGTTTTGCGAACATTTGAAATTGAAATGATTTTAATTTTCCGGTCTCCGAAAGTGAAAGTCTCGCGAACGTTTAGAGATTTAGGATTTAAATTGTTTTGTGTCTTATTGTTTGGTTGGCTTCCCCAAAAGTGACAGAAATTGTGTTTATTTTTTTTTTTTTTTGTTTCTCCGAAAGTGAGCGAACATTTTGCGAACGCTTTTAGAATTTTTTAAATTTTCATCTTATTTGCTTAGTTTCTCCGAAACCGACAGTTTTGCGAATGTTTTTATAGAGACCCTTTTTTATTTTGTTGGCTTCTCTGAAAGAGAGAGATGTTTTCGAACATTTTGATAGGAAGGGTAAAACTTAAATGTTGTGTATGACAATGTGTTGAAGAGAATTTTTGGCCTTTTGTCTCGATTGGATTTTGAACTTTTTTTGTAACAAAAATTTAAATATAAAATAATTTTTATTATTTTGTTAAAAAATAAATTGAAATTGCTTAAAGAAATCTTAAACTGAGAACAAAGATTTCAAAAAAATTATCAATCCGCAAATACTCGTAAACACCTCCGAAAACACTCTCGCTTTTCCAGCAAGCCGAAGCTTATGGTTCAGTGGGTTGCTTCATTTCTATTAAGTTTTATGTATGTTTTTGGAACTTATATGAAAGGGGTGCCATACCCCGCAATCTTCACCTCTTGACTATGGAACTGTTGTTATTAATAGTCTTCATATTTTTTGTGCTTTTTTAGTTTGATTTCATTTAATGTTGTGTTCCCCTCATTTTTTGGTGACATCGATTTTTTGTGGCTACCTTATAGTTATATTATTGTTGTTGTTGTTGTTGTTGCTGTTATTGTTGTTATTGTTGTTGTTGGTATTATTATTATTGTTGTTGCACTAGATATTTCTTTGGGTTTTCTGGTTATGTGTGGCTTAAGTTGTTTGTTGTTGTTCTTCTTATTGTTGTTGTTATTGTTTTTGTTAATGTTGTTGTTGTTGCTGCTGTTGTTATTTGTGGTGTTTTTGTGAAATTTTCTAACAATGAAACCCACAGCAAAAGTGATATAAATATTTTTTCCATTTTTTGTTGTTACATGTTTTCTTCTAGTTTTATTGCTTCTTTGATAAGTTTGTTGGTTTTTTGTTGTTGTTATTGTTTTTGTTTATTTTTTTTATAGGAATTCTAATATTTCTTTATAATTCTGTAGTGGTTAGTTTTATGCTGTTGTTGTAAGAAAACATTATTATCTTAATGCGCAATAATCTGGCAACACCTTTTCGATTGGATGCTTATTTATTTTAAAAAATTATGCAATTGTTTTAACAATTGTTTTTTATAATCACTAGTATCCCAGATTTTCTTGGGGTTAAAGGGTTAAGATCGCCAAACTATATAAAAAGTTATATGAAATGCAAAACAAGTATATACCTGATAGTTTCCTATTTTTATGATAACAATAAAAGAGGTCTCACAATAATTTTTTAAAATTTTGAAGTGAATATATTAAGTAAGGTTAGGTTGCAATGGTTAAGAAAATTGTCCGATTCCAACATACTTAAACTGTTACTATGAGTCTCACGTTTCACAGAACTAGTTACTTAGATGATTTAAGAAATCTGACGATTTGATACTATTTGCGATCGTCCACCGAAAGGGAGTCAGGTAGCGTCGACTAAGAAAGAGCAGTACTTCTCTTGCTCAGATGCTCAACACATTCCTTTCCTTCAGCATATTTACAGCTTCTGCAATAGTCTTTAGCTTCTTTGCCTATTCGGATGACATTTACTCTTATCAAACAGTGAGCAACAAGTACTCCTACTAGAACAGAGAGATCCAATCTTCAACAGATGGGAGGTGCGCTGGATGTAATACAGGGTGCGGCTAAAGTAACTATATGATTTGTTTTTTAAATAACTATTGAATGGAATGAAAAAAACAAAAAAATTTATGATACAAAGAAAGTATATTTTATGTTATTTTTTTACATTAATTATGAAAAATAATATCAGTTAAATGAGAACCGTTTTCTCTAACGCAAAAATGTGCTCTTTTTATGGCATTTTCCATAACTTTGTTGAGTGTTTCTTGTGGTATACGATCAATTTCTTCTTGAATGTTGTCCTTTAGTTACTGCAAGGTTTGGGGCTTATTCATGGGGATCCCCAAAATCTGTTGTTTTGTTTATTTACGAAACCATTCAAGTGAAAATGCGCTTCGTCGGTCATCATTAAATTTGACAAAAAATTTTCATTTTGATCAACGAGATTTAAAACTGCTCTAGCATATTCCAAGCGCAATACGAAGTCCTCAGGATTTAGTTTTTGGACTACTTGGATTTTGTAAGGGAAGAGGTGCAAATCGTGTTTTAAAATTCGCCGAAGAGTGCGGTCAGAAAGCTGCAACTGGGAAGATCGTCTTCTCGTTGATGTCTCCGGATTTTCTTCGACGCTCTGTCGCACAGCATCAATATTTTCGGCCGATCTGCCAGTTCGAGGTCTGCCCGTACGTCTTGAATCTCCGACAGTCCCATATTCAGCAAAAATATTCACCAACGAACGAATGGTTGGACCCGTTGGAGCAGTTCTTACACCATAAAATCTTCTGTATGCACGTTGAGTATTAATTATCGAACGATGATTTTCAATGAATAGAAAAACAATCTTAGTTCTTTGCGCAATTGTATAGCGTTCCATTTTTAAATATTCTCCCAAGTTTAAGTTCTGAAATAGGAAAAAAGAAAAACTTAAATACTCGCAAGCAAAGAAGTTACAATTGTTTTACATCATATAGTAACTTTAGCCGCACCCTGTATTAAGTCCAAGTTGTTCTAGCCGTATTGCAGATGACGAAGTGTTTTAAAGGTGACTAAGGGTACACCTACCCCATTCTTCTCTTGGAGGATAGTGGTGGTCGCACCCTTCCAGTTCATCAGCTTTGCAGTTGCCTTGAATTACACCAAGCCCAGGCATACCGATGAGTGATAGGCTAAGAGTTGTGGATTTAGGAGTACAGCGCCTTTATAGCAGCCTGACTATCTGAAAAGATTAAGTCAGCTTTGTCTGAGTATGTAAATGTAAATCACTGATTAAAGCGAAAACTTTTTGCTATGTTATATGTGATTCGCTTCTTAGATAGCCACGACCACCACTTGGTCAATGCTACAATGATCGGCTAGTGGGGAAAAAGTATCAATACCCTATTTTAAGTGTAAGTCTTTCTTCAGAACTGGAGAAGACCTGTCAGTAAATACATATGTAGCTCCATGGATGTGATGAAGTCTTAAATCCATAAAGTTTTACCGTAGCCACTTGCTTTGTAGGCTTAGTACTACATGCCACTTGACTAGGAATCGAAAGTTCAAGGAATTGACAACCAACAAATAAAACTTCCGGAATCTAATTCTAAGACAATGTCATATATTTCCATTTATCCGGTCATCTTTTGGGCATCACTTCTACGACTCCAGACATGACCAGCGTTGTTTTCCTATTATAGAAGGAAATATAAGTTTCAATAGCAGATACACTAGGCTTGGGTAGTTCATGAACGAACTAGTTCAATTGAATGATTCCCACTTATGAACTATGTGAACTAGTGCAGTATTTCTCGTTCTTTTAATTCATTTTAGTTCAATTGATATTGCAGCGAGTAAGAACAAAACGAACAAGAGGAAAAATAACTAAATTTACCAAGCTATGGTTTGAGTCCTTGGTTTGAGACAGTTTTTGTGTCTGCACTAATGGAAATGGTGGATTTGATGGTTATCACATATTCAGACCAAGTTTGTTTCATTTTACATACCTGAACATGAACGAGTAAACGAAACGAACTAAAAAACCAATCGAACTAAAAGACCTAACGAACTAAAAGAACGAACGAACTTATGTACTGAACACATAGACGACGACAGCGACGACAAGCTGTCAAATTAGGAATAGTTCTATATCGACGACACGACATTGCGACATTAGACCAAATTCTCTCCATAAGAAATACATGTGGAACGAACTAGTTCATTACATACGATCGAACTAAAAAAAGCGATCTTTATGGTGAACTAAAATGCCCAAATCTAAGATACACACCACACCTTCGTTTTACCATGAGACAGCATTTCAACACCACTGACACTTAACACTATTATACAACATTTTAACGATATAGTATTCGCCACTATTTCTACCATATTCATCCTGAGCTACTAAATAACATTATTGCACTCTAGCAATCACCATGCAGTAAACTGTGTCCCTCCATACTGTGAACTACACCTCTCTATTTTAACGCATCATCAACATGTCAAGACGATGACCCAATCCTCAATATGACAACCATATCTTTCCAAAGTTGAGCATCCAGTAGTTCACCTCAAGCAATTCCATGTTTTTTGCAGTAAAACTGCCTTACTCATTTTGAAATCTACAATTATTCGGTGTAAAGGGTGGGCCATCTAGTGGTTTCTTTTTAAATCTTAGGTTATTTAGACACTGACAGCTGTTTCCCGCTCGAAATCTTGACATAAAGTCAGTATCATACCTCCGTGGAAAGAAATGAGTCGCTTTACGCTTGAACAACGTTGGGAAATATTGGAAACTTATTTCCAAAGTGAGTGCTGTGTAGCCCAAACAGTGCGTTATTTGAAAAGAAATTTTAGCCGAAATAAAGCACCCACCGCGCCTGCTGTACCTGTTGTAACTGCTGTACCTGTTGTAACTGCTGTACCTGCTTTAACTGCTGTACCCCTCCTGTATCTGGGGCTCGGAATACCCGCACGTTATTGTCGAGAAGCCGATGCATCCACAGAAAGTGACAGTTTTGTTCGGATTGTAGAGCGGTGGCGTCATTGGACCATTTTTCTTCGAAGCCAATGCATCCACAGAAAGTTACAGTTTTGTTCGGATTGTAGAGTGGTGGCGTCATTGGACCATTTTTCTTCGAAATTTTCTTCGAAAATGAGACTGGGAACAGCGTTTCGGTCAGCGGTGGGCGTTACAGAGCCATGTTAACGGACTTTTTTTTACTGAAATTGGAGTCATGAATTTGGACGACCTGTAGTTCATGCAGCATTGCGCGCCATGCCACACAGCCCATGCCACAATCGATCTTTTGCGCACCAAATTCCAAAATCGTGTTATCAGCCGTTTTTTCGATGTCAATTGGCCACCTCGGAGCTGCGATTTGACTGACCCCTTTGGACTTTTTTTTTGTGGGGAATCGTGAATGGCCGATGGTATGCCAACAATCCGGAAAAGGTTCAAGAACTTAAGGCCAATATAATCCAAGCAATCCGTGAGCTACAGTCCGAAACCATCAATAGGGTCTTGGGAAAATTGGAGTTACAGAATGCGCTCTGCGAAGCCAGTCGAGGCAGCCACTGGAAAGACTTTGTGTTCCATAATTAATGGGAATATTTGCTCTTACTAATAAAGTTATAATAGATGGAAAAAGTTTAATTTTGTTAATTTTATTGCTTTAAAAAAAACTTGTATTTGACCCACATTAAAATATATACGTCCAGTCGACATTTTTAACCTTCGTATACTCGCGTCAAATAGTGTAATTCGTATATCCGCGTACGATCTGTGAGACCGAGATTCCTAGGTCCTATTTAGCATATTTTTAATAACATATCATTATTAGTTAATTACATAATATTGGCAAATAACAGTCTTTTAACGTTATTTGTTATGAAAATAATAAGTCCAATGTAAATCGTCGGTCTGAGAGACCAATGCGCGAGTATACGAAGGTTAAGTGCCAGTGGTATTGTGTTCGCGTTAGTCGAGGTAAAGACTCTCCCCGTCTCACAAATTTTTTTCGCATTATTGCTTCTGCTTTTCCGCACTGTATGATAACGGTATCCCCATCGGGGATGCCAACTGGGATCTACAAAATCCCAAACTACTCCCCAGACTAGGCAACCAACTTCAGGATCTGGGTAGTCCCTTTCATTTGTTCAAGATCGGGCGAACCCGTTGCCTGAGATCATCCTCCTTTATTCTAGACTTGGATAGTCGAACAAAATTAATTACCGGGCTGAGTTACACGTTGGATTTGGTCTGTAATTCATTCTCGGCGTGAAGAGAAATCGTATTTCTTGTTACCTCCAATATGCAGTTATAAGTATTAAAGATATGGACGCCAAGGCAAGTACATGGGGTATCCAATAATAGTATCGGGTATTCAAGGGTATTCAAGGTATGTTCGCCGAGGCGAGTACTATCGGGTATCCAATAATAGTACCCGACCAAGATCCAAATTCCTTTAGTCACAAAGCTGCGATGGTTGTGGCATTCTTGGACATCATATCTAATGGGGGGGATGGAAAATCTTATTTAAAACATTCGTTGGAGTAGAGCGAAGAGTTACGGTAATGCCTATATTCTGTACTTTCTTCGCTTTGTGGCATTTGCTTAGGTTTGAAGACTAACACGTGATAGGCCACAACACTGTTGACGCGTAGAGGAGTATTGGGCGAACGATCACCGTGTAAATCCGACAGCTATTCTCAGAAGAAAAGCTATATTTGCATTCCTGCTGCTTTGGTCTGCATTCTCATACCAGAAAAGTTCTTACTTACTCCGAGATATTTTGCGTTGTTGAAAAATATAAACCTGTAGCTCGTTTCTGTAACTTTTTCGACAGATAGTCACTTTTCTGACGTCACACTGTTTTGTTCCAAAACACTCACTTTTGCGAAAGCTAATATTTCTGTAACTCATAAGAGAGTAAAAAGTGGTCCGTGATGAGAAAGACACACAAGCGAAAGAGAATATATAAAATTGCAACAAGTGACAGAGTACTCTGTGTGAAGTTGAACGCGGTTCTTCTACTTACTGATGTTGATATAAAATACACAATCCTTATCCACACATTGCTATCCGAGTATTTTTTAAATGCGGTTGATTTTGTTATGATAGACATTTTATCATGGAATCAATCTCATGAAATATTTCAGTTTATATATTCAAAAATATGTTCATTGTAGTACATATAATATTGTGTTAATAATATATTCGTATATATGTATATCATTGGAAATGGCTGTTGCACAAATAAGCAAAAATTTTCTCACTACGTTAGAACATACTGAGAACTTCAAGCGACTCGAGTCGCATATTTTAAGTAACAGAAACACTTGGGCTGTCGCATTCCTGTGAAAACAGAATTGAAACATTCGAGACGAAGTCACCGATTTATCTCATTTTATTACAGAAACAGTGCAAGTGAGAATGACGTTATAATGACGTCAAAGTGAGAAAATCTGGTGAGAACTGCGGTGAGAAAATTTACAGAAACGAGCTACGGATGATGTTAAGACCTAGCGGGTTGAGGATAGGCGTTTTTTAATTCCTTTTGGAGGTGAAAGCGCCTGACGTACTTCTACGGCTTTCCGCGTTTAGAGAACCCCTACGAAATGTTTCACTTGATTTTCTCTTCCTTCCCTCTTATCTGTCATCCTATTTTCGAACCAAAGCAGTCCTGACTGAATAGGCTTAACACCTAAAATCCTTGGTTTAAAGTGAAAAAATAAGGAACTTTAACTTTTTTAAGAATTTCTTTTCTACTCGAATGAAAAAAAGACAATAGTTATGGTTCTATTGATAACTTCTCCCCTTGTTTCGAAAATATTATTGAATTTATTAGAAAAATCTTTTCCATAAAATTTCTAATTTCGCAATTTTTAATTTCTTTACAGAATCTCTATATTACAGTGAAAATTTCGAGAATATCAAGAATTTTCATCAGCAAAACGCAAATTTATATCAAAATAATTTGCAATTTTTTCAGTGGAAAAAGCAAATATTAAAAGTTAAAGTTGTAACATTGGCCAAATATTATTAAAAAATATTTAAATAAATCCATAAAATTTTCGTGTGAAATTCAAATTTAATTGGAAAATATTTAAGGTGAAAAAAGCTTACGAAAATAAAAATTCAAAAAAGTGTAGTGATAAATTTCAAGTTAAAATAATTAAAAAAAATAAATAAATAAATTTCATAAGCAAAAAATTTCGTTTGTAAGGAGAGTGTCTAAATTACAAAGTGCGCGCTTTAATTTATGCGTTCACACGCTCGCGTCAACAGCGCTGCGTACATCAAGGATTCTTCTACACAAGGTAAACATGAGCCGTCACCGAGTTTCAACGCTTGCGTCAGCAAACGTCAATTTGACGTTTCGTCTGTTGCTGCTGTTAACATTGAATGTTTCAACAATTTTGACAGGTAAGTGAGAATTATAGCCGACAGTGAAAAGACCGCTAAAGGCGGGTGGGGTAGAAGAGCGTAGTAGTAAATTCTTTAAATTTTTCTCTTCATTGCGCGTTGTTTTTAAGTAGATTTTTTTTTGTGTTTTTTATTTTGTTTTTCTTTATTTTTGTTTTCCATACCTTAACAGTTATTTTTAGCGATTTCGTCGTTGCACAAAAATGAAAAGAAATTTATTTTTAATTTAAATCTAATTTGCAATTAATTAATTTTTATTTACAATTTTAATGTTATTGTTGCCAAAAATTTAGCAATTTTCAAACAAAGACACATTCTTTGATATTAAATGAGAAATTCTGTTATGGCTCGTTAGGGAGCAGTTGAGTGAAATGAGTGTTAAGCGCAGGCAGAGGAACAAAATTCCATTTTTGATAAACTTATTTTTTCACTTTACTTCAATTGATTTGAATTTCAGAAATTTTCGTTTGTTTTCCAAAATTCTCATTTTCTTGAGAAAACAAATTTTTCAAATATTTTAAAAGTTTCTCAATCGTCAGCTGAACTCAACCATCTTTCTGTTATACCCTTTTTACATCGATCAAGAATTGACGTCAATGCTTTGCTATTCCCTTTCATACTTTCCCTCTCTCACGTTGATTTCCGTGTCTCTCATCAACAAATGCAAGAGTTGACCATCAACTCTTAATCAATGTAAAAGGGGTCTAACAGTGTTTGAAGTACTTGACTTTATATTCGGTCATAGTCACCATTTTATCATAGGACGACACCACGGTTCAACTGCACGAAATTGTAAAAATTTATTAAATTAATTCGTGTTCTCTTCGCTAAAATTTTCGCGAGCTACGAAATATTTAAGTCGATATGATTGTAAAACCGAGTGACATTCGAAAAGTTGTGCGTTTGCTGATCGAGTAGTCCCTCTCTGTACGATACCGAAACATGCGATCACGCGAGATCATTGCTGCTGTAGCTGAAAGTTTGGTTGAAGACCCAAATCTTTCAATTCTTCGTAGTGCACAAGAAGTTGGCCTTTCTGCGAACTAAACTTGGCGAATT
>OX030952.1:21200111-21290111 GCA_943735915.1 Pherbina coryleti
CTCAAGCTACTTAGGTTCTACTTATACTGCCAAAAATGTTGAGAAAGTTACCCGGAATTTATTTTTTACAGAGAGAAAGCTTAAATTAGTTACTGAGTTCTTATCTACTTCGATGCACCCTGTGTCAGAGTTAACCTAGATCGTATCATACTTCTTTGTCGTCGTATTGTCTTGTTGTTAAGCGCTCAAATGCAAATTAAAGTGTTCTTGGTTCAACGCCCACAGAGATACAGCATTTTTAAAATTTTTTTTATTTTTATTCTAATTTTAATTGCATTTTTTTAATTATTTATTTTGAAAGCACAAATTGATAAATTTAAGACAAAATTGGTTCATATAATCCGTTCGTTTACCTGCTTAACTGAGTTTCTTTTAAAATTGACGTCATGTTACTTCCTATTCAGCTTCCAAAAACCTGCCCATTCCTTATTTTCATGTCATTTGGGTATAATTAAAAATACTTTCTCGATATATTGAATGAAAATATGCTCAGACTCTGTTGCTATGACTTTTTCTATTCATTCACAAAGTTTTGATTCACTTTAATACAAGATTTTTACGTGATTCCATATCAGTCGCAAAATTACTGACGTCACTAGACATGCCCTATCTATGAAGAAAGCGGTTTTTTTTTTCATGTTTTCTTGTCTGTTGCTTGCACTAAATAATTCTTAGATTCCGCTGAATTTGAATTATTATCATTTTCTTTCAATTACTTTGTTTTTTTTTAAATCTCGAATACTCAGCATATTTGAATATTTTCAGTTTCTCTATCTATAGGAAACTATTCTCTATTTTCTGGTTTTGTTTTGATTCTGCAATATTTATTTCTCTCTACGAGTAACTCTCCACTGTTTCCGTTTATTTTTGTAATTTTGTGTTTTTGTTTTTTAATTCTTGCTACAGCTGCTGCTGCTGCTCTTATGTTTTGTTTTCCATTCCATACGTAGTTTTCTGTATTTAAAAATTTTACGATTTTCATTCATAATTTTGTGTTGTTGTTTTAAAGTTTTTGAAATACAAATATTTATGTGTTATTTTCGTATTTGTAGCCAATTCAATATTATTTTTCCCTCGCATTTTTCTTGTTGTTCTCTGGACTGAATTTATTTTTAGTGTGAAATGAAAATTTATTACCGAGTATTTCTTTGTGTGTTTTATGTTCTTGACATGTGATTTTTGCTCATAATGTGTTTTTTTTTTTTTGTTTTTTTAAGGTGATGATTTTCATGTTTATGATGTCAGAAAAATTTGTTAATTTCAAACATAAAAGGAAAATTTTTTTATTACTTACTACGAGGGTTGCTACATATATTTCGGGAATAAATATGAAGAACGATTTTACTTTCATTGAAGATAGCTTTATTGTTTTTTGAAATAATGAAAACATGCCTTTATGATGACTTTATGATGAAAACAATTTTCATACTATTTGTCATAACATTCATCCCATTCCGCTTAAGAAACCTCCAAGACATAGTTTTTTAACGCTTAAGACACCTCCAAGACATAGTTTTTAAACGCATCAAAAACTTCTCCTGACGTCGAAAATCGTTGTCCACGTAGTTTGTCCTTGATGTGCGGAAACAAAAAGAAGTCATTGGGTGTCAAATCAGGACTGTATGGCAGATGACCAGTTAATTCTATATTGTGAGTGCTCAAAAACACTTTTGCTTAGGCTGATGTGTAGGAGCGATCTCCTGTGTCCATTGTCTTCATCAATATCTCCATTGTATTGATGAAGAATAATTCTTCGGCTCCTTGTTTGTTTTTCTTATTTCATGAAACACTTCTGGCAAACAAATGGTTGTGTACCATTCCGAATTGACCACTCTACGCGTCTCAAGTAGTATAGTACCGTGCCCACATTAAAAGTTTTTGGAAAAAACTGGCGACTATTTGTTTCGCAACGCTTTGATCTGGAATTCGATTTGATTCATCTTGAAAGATCCTATACCAGTGGGGCCCAAGAAATTTTAAGCGCGGGCCAATGCTTAAAAAAACAAAAAAAAAACAGCGTTTAACAAAAAAATTAAACAAAAAAAAGCACAATTACAATGCAATAAAATTACATGTCATGAAAAATAGCTTGACACACAAGTAACGGGACAATCAGCTTCAGCATCGACATCATCGAGTGCGCGTCTTTTTATTTTGGCTTTGCATGCATTTGTTTTTGTAAAGTTCGCTAAAAATTGTGCTGAACACTGAACGAGTGCGGTTTATGTTGTTGTTTTTGCAGGCGTTCTTTGAATTTGGCTCATCGCAAAGACAAAATTAAAATTGAAAAAAATTTGTATGAAGGACCATTCGGGCTACTACGTGGGCATGTTTGATCTATACAGTCGACTGCTGTTTACTTCAGGCTCATACGCATGGATCCATTTTCGTCACCAGTCACGATTTTGTATACATACGTCTTTTGAAGTACTGCGATTTTACTTCTTGAGCGTTTCTTTGCAAAAATCGACACGAGCTTTTGGTTTTTGTACAATTGTCAAATTAAATTGAATCCAATGTGAAAAAATCATTTTCTATGTGTAATGTTCTATGTTTCAATTCAACTTTATGAACCTAAAATTCAATTTCAACCAGTGTTTAAACGCGTAACAAGTCGAATTTGAAATGCAAAAGATTGAATTTAAATTAATTTGTTTAGAAAAAAGTTGAATTTTAACCATCGTCAAGATTTCAGCCGTAATTTTGAAGTTATTGTAATGAAATTTAATTCCAATGTTTCTTTTTAAATTATAATGAACATATCAAAATATTTGTGAAATCAAATGAAAATCACGCCCATCTCCCATACAAAGTGATGTCATAAAAACTATAAAAATCTGTAGAAATGTTACAAAAAATACTTCAATAAATAAAAAAATCTTTTAAATAAGTCTTTATACCGAAAACGCGATTTAAATTTGAAATTAAGCATCATGGGATGAAAACTGCACCTACCTCTTATACAAAGTGACGTCATCAAAACGTTAAAGTCACTAAAAAATTTCTCAGAAATTAATTTAATTATTTAAAATTTTACACATAAACTTAGATTTTTCATAAGCACTCCGAGTTTGAAGCTAGGCAATATCGAATGAAAATCACGTCTACTCCCCATACGAAGTGATGTCATAAAAAAAAAAAACCTTTCTAAATTCCACAAAAACTAATTGAACCATATGATTTTTTTTTATTTTATTGCGCATAAGTTTTAATCTTCAATACGACTTCCTCGTTTGAAATTTGGAAAACTCGAATGAAAACTTCACCTACCTACCATACAAAATGACGTCATCGAAATGGTGAAAACCCTTAAAATTTCACAAAAATTATTAACATAACTTGAAGTTTGCACATAGCTCTGATTTTTAATAGACACTTCGAGATTTAGATTGTTTTAAAATCGCTTAACAACTCCGCCTACTTCCCATGCAAAGTGACGTCATCAAAATAGCAAAACCTTCCTAAAATCCACAAGAACAGTTGTAAGCGTCTATTTTTTGTTTTTGTGCGCATAAGCTCTAATCTTTAATACGACCTCTTAGCTTAAAATTTGGAAAATTCGAATGAAAACCTCGCATACAAAATGACGTCATCAAAACGATGAAATCTCTTCAAATTTCACAAAAATTACTGAAATTACTTGAAGTTTTGCACATAAGCTTTGATTTTTAATAGACACTTCGAGATTTAGATTTTTTCAAAATCGCATAACAACTCCGCCTACTTCCCATATAAAGTGACGTCATGAAAATAGTAAAACCTTCCTAAAATCCACAAGAACAAATGTAAGCGTCTGCTTTTTTATTTTTTGCGCATAAGCTTAAATCTTCAATACGACCTTCAAGTTCAGCTCAAAGATCTGCATCTCATTTCAAAGTTCTACACCTCTAACTGCTACACCCTATATTTTACTCATACGATTTTATATTTAAAACGTACAGGGTTGCCCATATTCGACGGACCCATGTTTTTGTTACTTGCTATACGCATGCTATTTCTTCACGAATGTTGTCCTTGAGCTCTTCTACGGTCCTTGGCTTGTTAACGTAAACCTTTGACTTCAAATATCCCCACAAGAAGAAGTCAGGCGGCGTCAAATCGGGCGAACGCGGTGGCCAGTCCAAATCACCACTTTTCGACATCAAACGGCCCGGAAACAAATTCTTCAGAAAATCGGATTAGAAAGAGCCTCACCAGTCGAAAATTTTTCGTATAAACGCTTAATGGTGTTCTTAGAAGGCGCACTTCTCACATTTTTTAAGTTTTTAAAAGCACGTTGAGTTTTCACAATTGACTTCTTCTGTTAAATGTAAATTTCAACTATTTCAGAGCGCTCGCGTGGCGTGTATTGTTCCATGGTAAAAATCTGCTTGGACTGACGCTTCAAACGCGGTATGTCATTAAGCGATCTGACATCTCTGTCAAAAGTTATGGCGTTGCCAGATGGGTCCGTCGAATATGGGCAACCCTGTACTCTGAGTTTAAAATTTGGAAAAAATTGGATAAAAATCTTTTTCTCACACAAAGTGAGGTCATCAAAATGGTAAAACCTCTAGTAATTCTATAAAATTTAATGTATAGCAACATGGGCATCAAGCGGAGGGCTGAAGGGGCACTTGCCCCCCATGGACCAGAAAAACTTTATATATGTTTATTTCCTATGTGTATACGTTACATTTTCATACACGTGCACATCAATGCATACCTTTTCTCCCTCCTTAAAAAAACTCCTGCGGACGCCTAAGTATAGCACTAATATTGTACACTATAGTGGGTTGGAAATAAAGTTTGAAAAGTGCTCTCCTTATTTTAAAGATTTGCTCGAGACAGCTCAAAAAAAGAAACAAAAACAGATACAGTTGTTTCGACTATGTCGTAACACAAGACGTAGAATTAGTCAATTCGCTTTTGATGACATCTTTTTTAAAAACTATTTAGCAAAATATTTATTCCATACACCTGAGCATATGACCTTTAAAAGAGTGCCGGAGAGGGTTAATATGTATGACCGACCCTCATTACTTTTGTAAAAGGAACATTTTTGCTTTTGACACCTATTCCCTCCGACCTGTCCTTAGGTGGGCTCTCATACAAATTTGGTGGTTTTTGTGCCGGAAAGAGTTAATATGTATCACCGACCCCATTACTTTTGCAAAAGGAACATTTCTGCCTTTGACACCTATTCCCTCCGACCATTCCTTAGGGGGGCTCCCTTACAAATTTTATGGTTTTTGTTTATTTATTCCATACACCTGAGCATTTGACCTTTAAAAGAGTGCCGGAAAGGGTTAATGTGTATTACCGACCCCCATTACTTTTGCAAAAGGAACATTTTTCCCTTTGACACCTTATCCCTTTGACCACTCCTTAGGGGGGCTCCTATACAAATTTTATGGTTTTTGTATATTTATACCATACACCTGAGCATATGACCTTTAAGAGAGTACCGGAGAGGGTTGATATGTATTACCTACCTCCATTATTTTTTCAAAAGGAAGATTTTTGCCTTTGACACCTATTCTCTTCGACCACTCCTTAGGGGGGCTCCCATACAAATTTTATGGTTTTTGTTTATTTATTCTATACACCTGAGCATATGACCTTTAAAAGAGTGCCGGAAAGGGTTAATATGTGTCATCGACCCGCATTACTTTTGCAAAAGGAACATTTTCGCCTTTGACACCTATTCCCTCCGACCACTCCTTAGGGAGACTCCCATACAAATTTTATGGTTTTGTCGATAAAACCGGAAACTGTCGATAAATAGGTAGCAAGTTTAAGCAAACAAAAACATCAAATGTTGGCTTTATATTTCATGTAATTGTGTAAAATTTATATAAGTTAGAGAGTTCTAACATGAATTTTTGTCGCATTGAGGATCAAGCAGACCAACAAGTGCTAACATCAACATTGTACGATCAGTACTTTAGGCCCACCAAAGGCTCAAAAAGTTATATAAATACCGACACCTGATCACTATCAACCACCCTACTTACCTCCGAGAATGACGTATTCTACGTCAAAAAAAATTGGATAGGGTAAAACTGTTAGTTTTCAGAAATTTTAAAAATACAGTCTTATACTACAATTTGAACTGCTTTAACTTATTTGTTTCAAGGCAAAATGAAGCCCTTTTGCAAAAAGGAAACAAATTTTTAAGAAGTTCAGAAGGAAAAATGGAGAAAAATGGATTTCAGGAGGAGTAAATCGAGGTTACAGTGCCAGCTGAATATGATTTCGAAAATCCAAAAGCTCTTAGAGAAGAATGTAGTGCTAGTACATATACAGTAGTAGCAGTATTACTAGTAGTACCATATCATTTCCTAATATGGGACATAAAATACACAAGTAATGAAAAAGTACTATTTAGATGGTTTTTCCGGGAGTCCAAAAGTTATCTCGATGTCATCTTTAAAATAAGGGGTGCACTTTTCAAACTTTTTTTAGTATGGAGACTAAACTCACTATTGTTCCATAACCTTTGATGTTTAAAACGTCAATCAATCAAAATCTCTACCGCTCTATAAAGAGACGTTATCAAACTAATAAAACCCTCATTTATTTTCGAATCAACTTAAACATTGCTGTGCGGGTACTTAGATTGCGGCCAAGCCGAATATTATTTTTGAATATTTTTATTTTATTTTTAACTTTTCTATAACGTGAACTTCAATGTCTTCTCTCGTATAAACGTGCTATAAAATAAATGAAATAAATAAAATATGACATAGCTGGGGATTGAACCAGTGTCCCGTGCGATGTATGTCCTCTTATAGTACCATTCAACCATTTTAATACTAAACAGGGGATCGTGTTTATAAATAACATTTTTAAAAAGTAGTAAAAATCGTCTCATTTCTGAATCATCTGTGAATATTACTCCTTTTTAACTCATTTAAGAATATAAAAAGTATCATTTATTCGTTAGCGAACCCTTCTTTTTGTGAAAAATTATCTGTGTTTTAGTGAACCACTTATTAGCAAACATTAAAAGCATCATTTATGGTTCATTTACGAACTCAATTTGGAAAATATATTTCTGATGCGGTAAAAATTTTTGTAAAGAACATAAAAGTATAATTTATGATTCATTTACGAGCTCACTTTAAAAAAAAAAATCCTACTTGAAACAGTCACAAGCTCATTTACGAACAAGAAAGCATCAATTATTATTCATTTCCAAACTGGTTTGCTAAGAATGAAGAGAATGTAAGAAAATTTTGGAAAATAATTAATGATTCATTTGCGAGCTCATTTTTGAAAAATAAAAAAATAATAATTTCTAAACATTTACAAGCTCCTTTACGAACAAAAAAAAAAGACATCATTTATGATTCATTTCCAAACTAGTTTATAAACAAAAAAGTTTCTTTTTCGATTAAAAAATTTTGAATCTTGAATTTGAAATTTTATCTTGATCTCTTGCGCAACACAAAGAAACTTCTATTTCAAAAACCAAATAATTTTAAATTAAGAAAAAAATCAAACGGCAAACTATCGCAAGACTTTCACTTTTCGCCATGACTTCACTCGTGGCTTAGTGCAGAGATGCTCAGGGCCTAACTCTTACCACTTCTTCCACTCTTTACAACAACTATAATAATATTAATAAACTGGCCATTTTAGCCCATGAAAGGACTTTGATCGGGCTTCTTATGATCAAATTGTGTTGTGTGTGTTATTAAATATTTGAACACAATTGGTCGAGAACTGAACTACTAGTTTAATGCCAACTGGGAATGGCTAATGTGCATGTTCTCAAGAAGCTTTACATGTCATTATTTTCTCTCTGAGGTAAATTGTCCATTGTCTGCAGAGAGATGACGGCCGAACAGAAAAATTAGTTCAATTGAAAAACTTTCTGTGTCAGATGGAATTCAACCAGGGTTCTCTGGCGAATGGGACACGCACTCTATCCACTAAGCCACGGCCGCCTTTCCAACAATATCCATATTTTAATGTTTGTTGTAATTCGTCAAATTAATTTTGCAGCTAAACCCTTGCTTCCTTGTTTTCTTTGTGTGTTCTAAAATTTAAGCTTGTGAACGATCAACAACGCTTTGTTGCTAATGCTGACTCTTTATTGAAATTGTTGTTGCACTCTTCAAATAATTTGTATGGGCATCGCTGGTTTAGTGTGAAGTCTTATCAGCAATTTTAGCAACTCCAGCTTGCAAATTTTTAAGCTTTAAGCTAAGTTTAAGTTTTCTCCACGTGCACGCAGACGTAAGATAAAAACTTTATGCGATAAAAATGGAGGCTGAGTTATATAGAATGTTGGGGGACAAAAGCAGAAAAAAAAAGAAAAAAAACTAGTTTTATCCATTTCCTTTTCCTTTCTTAGAAATGCGACCAGAAAAAAAAGAAAAAAAAACCTAATAACACATAAATTTTGTGCAATTTTTTTTTCTTGCACGTTGCTCAAATAAAAGCAGCTATTTTTGTAGAAGTATTAAAAAAAACATTTTTCTCGCATGCTACAAAAAAAAAACTTGCTTATCACACTGACGGCAAGAAGAAGAATTAGAAATTCTTCTGAGTATTAATCACGCAAGCGGAGCGATGTTTACTATAACAACACAACAACAACAACAACAACAACAACAACAACAACAACAACAACAACAACAACAACAACAACAACAACAACAACAACAACAACAACAACAACAACAACAACAACAACAACAACAACAACAACAACAACAACAACAACAACAACAACAACAACAACAACAACAACAACAACAACAACAACAACAACAACAACAACAACAACAATTGAACCAAGAACAACAACAATAAAAAACAAACATCACATATAAAGTTGGTTTATGAATATTTTTTATACCACTACGTTTAAAAACCGTAAACGGGGTATATTAATTTTGTCACTCCGTTTGAAACGCCCATAAGAAGGCGTGGTAGGTATAGAAAAGTATATATATTCTTGATCAGCATCACCACCCGAGTCGATTTAGCCATGTCCGCCTGTCCGTCTGTCCGTCTGTCTGTCTGTGATCACGATTACAGCCGTAATGTTTAAGCTATTATCACGAAATTCGATATTTAAGCATGTATGTATCTAAAAAATAAAAGTCAAGTTAAAAAATGAGCCAAATCAGATGAAAACCACGCCAACCTCCCATACAAAGTGACTTTATCAAAACGGTCAAATCTCTAAGAATTCCACAAAAATTAATATGTAGACTTGAAATTTTGCACATGAGCTTTGCTATTTAATATACACTCTGAATATGAAATTCAACCAAATCGGATGAAAACCACGCCTAGCTCCCATGCAAAGTAACTTTATCAAAAATGTAAAATCTCTTTAAATTCCACACAAATTAATATATGGACTTGCAATTTTGCATATGAACTTTGATATGTGAAAACCACACCCACCTCCCATACAAAGTGACTTTATCAAAAAACAAAAGAGAATATTATCTGTTAAAACTATGACGAATATGTTTTTACAAATTAATTTTTTTTTGACTGCTTAAGACTTTGAATATATTTCAATTCGGACGTAGGGGTATTTTAACTTCGGCCCAGACGAAGATAATTTCTTACTAGTTTTTTGTTATTATTAAATTACAACAATAAAAATTGTGACAAAGTAAACGATAAAACTCCGCTATGTTTAATTATTTGCGATAAGTGTTGGCAACCCTAGATATAGCGTAAATGAGTCATTAGGCTTAAGTGCAGTTTTTTGCAGCACCTGCTAGTTTGTTTGTTGTTGTTGTTGTTGTTTGGGTTCTTGGTGTTATTGTTTTTGTTGTTGTTGTTGTTGTTGTTTGGGATCTTGGTGTTATTGTTTTTGTTGTTGTTATTGTTGTTGTTTTTGTTTTTGTTGTTGTTGTTGTACTTTGCTCAATCTATATATATAAAAATAAGTTGCAGTGTGTATGAAATTGATGTTCTTTGTAATGCGTAAACCGATTTCGTTTCTGGAAATTTCCCATGAAAGGTGACGTCAATACGAAGATTTTTTTGTACAAACGGTCTTTGTACGTGTATTGGTTCATGAATTAAAGGCATTTTAGTGAACTTATCAACAATACAGGTGTGAAAAAATACAGGTGCGCACATATGGTGTATATGGGGAAATATTTGGGTATATGGAGAAGTATAAGGGTAATTGGAAATAAATGAAAAATTGGAATAATTTGGCAAGTCTCACTTTAGTTTGCATTTGCGCGAAAAATAAAGGCATAGTAAAAATTTTCCATACCCCTTTTACCGCCTACAAATCAATAAAAATGCTATATTTAAGACGAGTTTGGTCGTATTAGACTAAAATTTGGTAAACAAAGTTTGTATGGTTGTTGTCGGCAACTATACTAAAGCTGGGCGTGTACTAACTATATATACGCCCACTTTTTAGAAATCATTATTATTCCTGAGTTGTACATGTTTTGATAGTGGAACTTGATATGTAGACGTTATGGGTCCAAGAGGTGGTTACTACATATTTGGGCGAACATTAGACAGGGGGAATTTGGCCACACAGGTCAAATTTATGATATCGAATTGCTTTGGAACTAAATGTCGTATGTAACTATGCAATAGACTCCTAAACTACTCATCCAATTAGCATGAAAATTTGTGTTTAGAAGTTTTTTGATACGGTGCGTGTTTGTGGGCTATCAATTTTTATCCACCTTGAACACCAGAGGGCGCTGTAGTACAAATTTTTTACAAAACTGCCTAAAACTCACAAACCGCTTATGCGATTAGAATGAAAAGTGGTATACAGTTGTTTTTATGTATGCTAATTGTTTTCCTGCAATCTTTTTTTACTTATCTTGAACACCAGAGGGCGCTGTAGAACAAATTTTTTGCAAAACCACGTAAGACTCCCAAGCCACTCATGCGATTAGAACAAAGATTGGTATATAGTAGTTCTCAGGTACGATGAGTTTTTGACTGTATCTTCTTTGAACCAACTTGGACACCAGATGGTGCTGCAGTACAAATTTTTTACAAAATCGCATATTTTTTGTAGTCACATATGGAAATATTTACAAAATAAAAAATATATCTTAAATTTAGTAAAATTAAAAAATTTCCGTTATTTTGACATCAAAAACATGAACATATCTTGAAAACTATGAAAAATTTTACTACAACGATATATTTAATGCAACATCGTGCTCAAAAATGAGAAAAACACAATCAGAAATTTAATTTTGTGACTTTCGATTCAAATATCTCCGCTGCATTTTTATACATTTGTTAAATTTTGTTTCGTCTTAAAGCTTCATCAAAATGCTATATAAACCTTATTGCAAAAATACCGTTAGTTGAGTATATACATTTTAAATATTTTTTTCAAAAAAGGTCTGAAATTTTGGAGTTTTCCTCAAAAAAAGGCTCAAAATTTGTTTTTGTTGTAAAAATAATTTAATTCAAATTCGCAAATTTTCAACTCTATTTAAAAGTTATAACATTTATAAGCAAAAAATATTAGAATTTTACGCAAAAATTAAAAACCATTTTTGTGATTAAAAAAACAAGGCCTACCCCTTGATTTTTTCGAACAAAATATTTTATCCAATATTGTGTTTTTATATTTTTGAAAAAATAAACAAGCTCAAAAATTAATTTGTTACAAAAAAATATCTTAGTATCTTCTACCAATCAAAAGTTATAGCCAATAATCTTTATATACAAAAAGCAAAACGCTGTCTGTGTGATGGCTGGAAACTTCAAAATGACTGAGCCGATAGAGCTGAAATTTTGGCAGCACATTTTTTTCAAGTATGAGATGGTTTAAACTTCTGTCACAACCCCTTTTACCGCCCACAAATCAATAAAAATGCTATATTTCCTACGGTTTTCGTCGATTTGGCTACATTTTGATAATTTAGTTTGTGTGCTCACTGTCGGCAAGTGTACTAAAACTGGGTAATGTCCATCTTTTAGACAACTGGGATGGGCTGGGATTAAAATTTGTATCATCGAATAGCTTTGGAAGTAAAAGTAGCAGTACTTACATACAAACTCAAAATGGAGTTAATATTTAGTGATCTCGTGCTACTGGGAAACTGTAACGGGCAGTGGAAAATGACAGTTGTGTCAAACTATGAGTTTAAGAAATGTTTTGAATACTCCTATTATGTTCCCATATAGTTGCAGGGTGCAACAATGTGCGCCGGGAAAAGGCTAGTAACATATAAACTAAGCTTTCGCTGCTTGCCATTTAAGCTCTTCAACAAATTTATTGAAAAAAGTTTAAAAATCTCACTTGCAAAAAAAAAACAACAAAAAATCGCACTTAAAATATCTAAAAAAAAAATTGTTTATTTACTTTATTTGGTGCTTTTTATTCCGTTACGATTTTTTTCCCTTTTTTAACATATACTAAATAGAAGTTTTATTGCTAGCTTTATGAAAGCCATCAGCTTTTTTTTATAGCTTTATTAACTTTTATCAGTTGTTGTCTGGCTTTAAATAGCAGCAATAAAAATTTCACAACTTGCACACATATACACATGCACACACACACACTCACACCCCCTCTAAGGTTGGCACTTGAAATTCCTTTGATTCCCGCTAGACGCCACCCGCTTCTCCGCTACTCTTGCTGGCTCCACTAAAGCTTTATTTTGCAATAAATTCCATTCTCTTAACTGTTTTGTTTAAATAATAAATTCCTTTAACTCAAGTGCAAAATGAACAACAGCACAAAAAACAACAATAACAACAACACCAACAACAACAACAATTAAACAACAACAATTAAACAACAACAACAATTAAACCAACAATAGCAACAACTAGGCAGCAAACATTTCATGCCCATGTGATGCGTTCATAATTTGAAGAATGTGAATTTGTTTATTTTAATGAATTGTTGCGAAAAGCCATGCGGAAAATTGCACTCAAAACTTATTTGCTTTGATGAGTGGCTTGCACTCCATCAGCAACGAAATATTTCCAAGAAATTACTGGCGCTTACCTTGCAATTTAACACCCATAAGTATATCGAAGTAGAAATGATTTTTTTTTTCTATTTTTTTTCTTATTTTTTTTTTATTTTTTGTTAACTTTTTGTTGTTTGCGTAGCTGACTTGCTTTTGCTGTTGGTAATGACTAACGCATTAATTGCGAAATACCATTTTTTTATCTTAATAATGAGCCAAATGCTTCTGTGAACTTTGCTCTATATTCAAATTATGCATAGTTTTTCTGAGAAATGCGTATCGCAGTGAAATGCGAAGTTTTCAGGTTTCCAAAAAATTTGAAAAAGTAATTTTTTCAAAATGCATCGGTGTTGCATGGAATAATTACTTACTTAGTATAGGTGTCATGACAAAAATAATGACAGGACAGTAAAAATTCATTCTTATAAATATGTTTCAATTCAATTTTATGCACCTCAAATTCAATTTCAACCAGTGTTAAGACGCGTAAGAAGTCGAATTTGAAATGCAAAAAGTAGAATTTGTCTTGTAAAAAGTTGAATTTTAACTATCGTCAAGATAACAGCCGTAATTTTGAAGTAAAAAAATTTTTGAATAAAATTTAATTCATATATTTCTTTTTAAAATATAAAGAACAAGTCCAAGTTTGAGTCAAATCAGATGAAAATCACGCCCATCTCCCATACAAAGTGACGTCAGTCATAAAAACATTAAAAATCTCTAGAAGTGTTACAAAAAATACTTCAATACATAAAAAATTTTTTAAATAAGTCTTTATACCGAAAACGCGCGTTATGTTTGAAATTAAGCATCATCGGATGAAAACCGCACCTTCGTCTTATACAAAGTAACGTCATCAAAACGTTTAAGTCACTAAAAAATTTCTCAGAAATTAATTAAATTATTTAAAATTTTACACATAAACTTTGATTTTTCATAAGCACTCCGAGTTTGAAGCTAGGCAATATCGAATGAAAATCACGCCTACTCCCAATACGAAGTGACGTCATAACAAAAAAAAAGAAACCTTTCTAAATTCCACAAAAACTAATTGAACCATATGATTTTTTTTATTTTATTGCGCATAAGCTTTAATCGTTAATACGACCTCCTAGCTTGAAATTTGGAAAACTCGAATGAAAACTTCACCTACCTACCATACAAAATGATGTCATCAAAATGGTGAAAACCCTTAAAATTTCACAAAAATTATTTAAATAACTTGAAGTTTGCACATAGCTCTGATTTTTAATAGACACTTCGAGATTTAGATTGTTTCAAAATCGCAAAACAACTCCGCCTACTTCCCATATAAAGTGACGTCATCAAAATAATAAAAACTTCCTCAAATCCACAAGAACTAATGTAAGCGTCTGCTTTTTTATTTTTTGCGCATTAGCTTAAATCTTCAATACGACCTTCGAGTTCAACTCAAAGATTTTCATCTCATTTCATAGTTTTTGGTCAGAGGAAGATTTAGAAGCTCAACGTAATGAATTAAGAAATATTCATTTGAGACATACTAACAGTATTAAATGATAATAAAATAAATAAATAACTGGTCATTTCAGCCCTTGAAAGGACTTTGACCTAGGTTCTTATGATCAATTGTGTTGTGCGTGTTATTAAGTTTGTACACAATTGACCGAGAACGGGACCTACAGGATTAACGCCGACTCCGAACGGCGATGAACGGAATGTCCTTGTTCTCAAGAAGCTTTATATAGCATTTTGATGACTCTCTGAGGTTTTCCATTGTCTGCAGAGAGGTGGAGGCCGTACAGAAAAATTATTTTAATTTAAATAATTTTCTGTCGCTGTTGGGGTTCGAACCTGGGTCTACAAGTTCGTTGACATAGCGGCCACGCACTTTAACCAACTACGCCACGGACAGTATAATATTAAAATGAGTTTCTGATTAAATGAGTTATATCAGCGCCAAAACAGATCCACAATTAGCTGCCAAAAGAAAAGTTTTTATATATTTCCCATCCAAAGATCAAAACTTTGGATGGGAAATATATAAAATATTATATTAAATGGTCAGGTGATACTGGCAATAAAAGCTCGTATTGCACTGATAATGAATAAAATAATAAACAATATTATGAAATAAAACTATGGTAAAAAAATTAATACAGGTTCAAGGGAGGTAGCCCTAAAAACAAATCGATTTGAACCATTTTAAGTATACATACATCTATTACTTTATATTATAAGCCTGCTGACCAAGTTTTATTAAGATCGGTAAACTTTTGTGTTTAGCTCCCATACAAAATAATGTAAAAATTTAATATATGTAGATCAAAGGGAGGCAACCCTAAGGAATGACTGGTTTCAACCATTTGTGGTATTTTTCTTAGCTTAAACTAACTAAGCATATGAAATTCTATTATACTTGGAGAACTCCTATTTATTTCTATAATTTGTATAAGTGCAAAGCACTGTGCAACGTAGCGTGGTTAAACTTCTAACTTGAGCTTTATAAGGTTGGTACTTTCTAACATAGCCATTCTTTGAAATAACAACCACCATCTATACGTTAGGTCAGGTACTTCTAGGATTTTCCTTTTAGACACTTTGATTCTCAAAATATACTCTTATACACATAAAAGGTTCACACATATATTCAAAAAAATAACTTTTGGTTACCTGGTTACACTCGTATATTAACTTTTCTGAAGTTTTTTTTTTATATAAATCTATCTTACTCTTTTCTTGTAGATTTTTTATATTCTATGTTATTGTTCTGAGAAACTTATGTAATACAATTATTGTTGTTCCTACATACTACCTGAGGTACTTTGATGCCGCCTTAATTTAGATTTTAAGATCTAGATTTGCCTTAAACATTACTAAGCTGGTCAACAGCAAATAGGAGGATAATAAAAATAAAGACATTACAACACGTGACAGGCATGTAACACAGCTGCTGGCTATACAGCAACCATTGTAAAAGTCTCATAAAATGGCTCGTTGGCTTAATGCATGATCTTATCTAGGAACAAATAAATGAATGATTTCATTTTTATGTGTATCATTAGTTTAACCAAATTTGGTGTTTGTTATAGTAACAAAAATTATTTGTAAATAAAGCAACAACAATAGATACAAGAATTTCACAAAACAGCTTTGATTCATAGCAACTTTTATCTTTAAAATACTATCTAAATTTGACAATTATAGGCCATATAAAAAAAGCCTAGAGTCCGAAAATATATACAGAGAAAACAATTGTACTCTAAATTGAAATCGAGAAAATAAAAACAACTTAAAAAAAATGAGAAAAAAAAAATTATTTCAAAATATGTTAAAATTTTGAAATAAAAAACAAATTATTTCATTAAATACTAAGGATGTGCAAATAAAAAAAAATTTGACGCGCTGAACTTTTTTTAACTACGTTCCACAAAATCCCTCAGTAGCTAATCTTCTTTGAGAAGTGAGACATGGCAACTCTGTTGCAAACGAAAACTTTCAAATTTGTTGTACTGTGTCAGTAGCCAAATTCATTTAACTACTGCTCCAATTCGATGCCTGTTGATGGTGTAAGTAGCGTTACTATCAGTAATCAATGTATTTTAAAAAAAACCAAAAGCAAGTAAAATGATTCATAGAGTTAAAAATTAAATCGGTTCAACATGTGTTGATATGGGACGCACCTGTTGGTTGGCCATCTCTACTTAAAATTATTCCATTTTAATTTTTTCAAATTTATGCAAATCACTTAATTATCTCAAAACAACAAAAACTGGACTAGCCAAGTGCTTAATCATTCAATTCTTGGAGTTCATTAGCATGATTCACTCAATATTTGTGGCCAAAAAGTAAGTGCAAATACATGAACGTAAATAGCAAAAATAAAAAAAAAAAATTTAAATTTACTGGAACATTGTTTGTCGGAAAGAAACAAATTCACATGTGAAAGAATAAGTCTCAACGCATGAAATCGCAACTCAGAGTTTCACAAGATATAGAAATAATATCGCATGACTCATCGGTCTATGATTGAAAAAACGCAACTGAGTCTATTGTAGCGGATGCCATGAACTTGAAAATAAGCTGACGTATTTGTCTTACGAAGTAGACAAAAGAGGCGAGAAAATTAGCTAGTTTCAAAGAGGTGGAAAATATGTAGGACCAACCATCAAAATTTAAATCAAAATCAAATTCAAAATCAAATTCAAAATCAAAATCAAAATCAAAATAAAAATCAAAATCAAAATCAAAATCAAAATCAAAATCAAAATCAATATGAAAATGAAAATGAAAGTGAAAATCAAAATCAAAATCAAAATCAAAATCAAAATCAAAATCAAAATCAAAATCAAAATCAAAATCAAAATCAAAATCAAAATCAAAATCAAACAAAATCAAAATCAAAACCAAAATCAAAATTAAAATCGAAATCAAAATCAAAATCAAAATCAAAATCAAAATCAAAATCAAAATCAAAATCAAAATCAAAATCAAAATCAAAATCAAAATCAAAATCAAAATCAAAATCAAAATCAAAATCAAAATCACATTCAAAATCGAAATCAAAATCAAAATTAAAATCAAAATTAAAATCAAAATCAAAATCAAAATCAAAATCAAAAATCAACACCAAAATCGAAATCAAAATCAAAATCAAAATCGAAATAAAATCAAAATCAAAATCAAAATCAAAATCAAAATCAAAATCAAAATCAAAATCAAAATCAAAATCGAAATCGAAATTAAAATCAAAATCAAAATCAAAATCAAAATAAAAATCTTAAAATCAAAATCAAAATCAAAATCAAAATCAAACTCAAAATTAAACTCAAACTCAAACTCAAAATAAAAATCAAAATCAAAATCAAAATCAAAATCAAAATCAAAATCAAAATCAAAATCAAAATCAAAATCTAAATCTAAATCTAAATCAAAATCAAAATCAAAATCAAAATCAAAATCAAAATCAAAATCAAAATCAAAATCAAAATCAAAATCAAAATCAAAATCAAAATCAAAATCAAAATCAAAATCAAAATCAAAATCAAAATCAAAATCAAAATCAAAATCAAAATCAAAATCAAAATCAAAATCGAAATCAAAATCAAAATCAAAATCAAAATCAAAATCAAAATCAAAATCAAAATCAAAATCAAAATCACATTTAAAATCAAAATCAAAATCAAAATCAAAATCAAAATCAAAATCAAAATCAAAATCAAAATCAAAATCAAAATCAAAATCAAAATCAAAATCAAAATCAAAATCAAAATCAAAATTAAAATTAAAATCAAAATAAAAAATCAACCCCAAAATCGAAATCAAAATCAAAATCGAAATAAATATTTTAAAATCAAAATCAAAATCAAAATCAAAATCAAAATCAAAATCAAAATCAAAATCAACCCCAAAATCGAAATCAAAATCAAAATCAAAATAAATATTTTAAAATCAAAATCAAAATCAAAATCAAAATCAAAATCAAAATCAAAATCAAAATCAAAACCAAAATCAAAATCAAAATCAAAACCAAAATCAAAATCAAAATCAAAATCAAAATCAAAATCAAACTCGAAATCGAAATCAAAATCAAAATCAAAATCAAAATCAAAATCAAAATCAAAATCAAAATCAAAATCAAAATCAAAATCAAAATCAAAATCAAAATCAAAATCAAAATCAAAATCAAAATCAAAATCAAAATCAAAATCAAAATCAAAATCAAAATCAAAATCAAAATCAAAATCAAAATCAAAATCAAACAAAATCAAAATCAAACAAAATCAAAATCAAACAAAATCAAAATCAAAATCAAAATCAAAATCAAAATCAAAATCAAAATCAAAATCAAAATCAAAATCAAAATCAAAATCAAAATCAAAATCAAAATCAAAATCAAAATCAAACTCGAAATCAAAATCAAAATCAAAATCAAAATCAAAATCAAAATCAAAATCAAAATCAAAATCAAAATCAAAATCAAAATCAAAATCAAAATCAAAATCAAAATCAAAATCAAAATCAAAATCAAAATCAAAATCAAACAAAATCAAAATCAAACAAAATCAAAATCAAAATCAAAATGGTCTCTCCCGTTCTTATATATCTTAACCGTTTTTAAGCTCTTAAAAAACCGTTTTTTTTTAGATTTGAACTAAGGATTTCAGGTGTTTAACCTATTCAGTCAAGTATGTATTGGTTCAAAATGGGGTGATCGATATATATCTTAAAATAAATTACAAGGATATATTTTCGAAAGAAAACGTAATACGATAATTTTTTCTGAAAAAAGGGTCCAGCCAGTAGGAGTTTTTTTGTATCTTCACTGAAAAAATATGTGAATTGTTGGTATTCAAAATAAAGGTCAAGAGTGACAAAAATACTATTCAATATACAATACTATTCATGGTTTATTTTAGTGAGCTCTGCAGGGATATATTTGAATTATTTTACTGTTGAAGAATCCTTTTAACGGGGTTTTTTTATAAGTTTAACAAAACATTAAAAAAATAGAGGTTAACAAGAGATGGTGTGTTTACGTTTATAGATAAAATTGTTTTGAAGTATGATTCATTAAAAGAAACAAAATCAATTACTAACAAAACAGGGAGAATTTTATATGGGGCAAATTGGTTTTTGTTTAAAATTTTCATTCTATAGAAATATATTTTAGAATAATTTTAATAATACAAGAAACTGGACTGTTTAGTTCAGTAATAATCACGCTATTTTACTTATTATATTAAACTTTCAAGGAATATACTCAAAATACACGAAGAAATATGACCAAAACGGGTTTTTTTCTAATTTAAGCTCTTTGTGCGCTGTATAAATAAGGAATTGTAAGAAATTAAAAAATAAAATGTTGTTTAAGTGAATCTTATGGTGTAACTTTTAAAAAAAAAATAGTTTCTTTTGTGAGGCAAAATGGTCTTTTCGATCGAACTTAAGGATTTTTTATAAAATATAAACATTTTTAACGTTGTTTTAATAGATTAAAGCCATTTAGTCCGTGGATTAGATAATAAGCTTCAATATTCTTTATATATTAAGGGGGATATATGTTTGGGACTACGTTTGGGACTACGTCTGATTGCCGACTAGAAAAAATAACTTCAATTGAAAAAAGAATTTTTATCAGCTGGGCTTCATACGCAATCGATCACTGCTGACACTCTATATCAACTTACCTTTACACAAAAAATGTTACAAGTGCTTTTTATCTAAGGAGTCTAATGTAAAAATAAATAGAATAACATCTGTCAGTGTTCCCCCTTGAAAGTACATTTAAGACTATCTTTCAAATACATAAATGACTACCTGCGCGCAAAAAAAAATAAACGTTTATCGCCAGTTTGCTGCAAACGAACTTCATTTGTCGTGCTTGAAATCCTTATTTGCAAATGTTTCAACAGTTGCATTAATAATAGTCAGTTGCGAAAAACGCGTCACTTAGTTGCATGAAACTAGTTTCGTTTGTCATAAACGTGATTTATTTTTAAATTGCAGCAATTGAAAAATTTGTTTTTCCCCAACTGAAAGCATCGTTTGTTTTTCCCTTCGTTGCATAAACACAACGCTTATAGTTCAAAGTTACTTTTTGGACAAATTTTTAATATTTAAGCAAATTGATAATTTGCTTAACACGCGGACGGAGATAGTAATAGAGGTGCGATAAGCGCAATCCATAAGAAGACGGATGGACATAGAAAGAAATATTAATTAATATAATAAATAATAATGATCGAAACAGCTTGCGGTATATTCAGTGACGGAGAAAACTATTCACAATAAGAGCATTTTTACATATACTTCACTTTGAACTACTTATGTGCATCATAGCATCCCTGGTTATCATATTCCTTCATTCTCATATTTTGGTTAGTTTTTCTACGAAATGAGAATTATATCCCGTCAATTGAAAAAAAGTTCTGCATAAACAATTTCTACCTTAGCTGTGAACAGTATTGAGCACAAGTGGAATTTGCAAGTTTTAAATATTTAAAAATTTAGCAAGTGTGTAAGTAAAATTCTGTTAAGCATTTTTTAAGATTAAAATTTAATTTTGAAAACAATTTGATACAGGTAAAGTTTTTACAAGTTTTTTTTTTATTTTTTTATTTAAAGTTTTTACAATATGCCTTTTTCGAAAAGTATCGATTAAAAAAAAAATGTACCGGAAGATATAAAAAAAGGAATTTCCTACCGAATTATAAAAAATAAATATAAAATTTCAATCGGAATGATAAATAAATAAAAAATGCGTTAAATATACCCATTGAAAAGTTCATTGAAAAGTTGAAGGAAAAAGTTGGGGGACGCCCAAAGCTATCACCAGGTCAAGAAAGAATTTCGAAGCGTCTGGTAATAACTGGAGCTACAAACACTGCCACCGAAACAAATGACGTCCTCAAAAATGCCTATGGAGTGAATGTAAGTTACAAAACTATTCGAAGGTGTCTTGTAAATAGTGGATTAATTGCAAAAACAAAGGTTAACAAACATTTTTTGAGTGAGCGGCATCGTCAGCAAAGGTTAATTTTTGCAAAAAAAAAAAATATGAAAATTGGAGTTGAGAAGATTGGAAGAAAGTCACCAGGTCTGACGAAACAAAAATCAACCGGGTTGGCTCCGATGGCCGCTTGGACATGGGTAGATACGAGAGTGGAATATCAGGGAAACTCTTAAATTCGGAGGTGGCACTTTGATGGCGTGGGGCTGTTTGCAAATGAGGTGGGAATTCTTCTTCGGATAAGAGGTATACTGCCGTCATAAGGAAGAGTGCGGCATCTAGCATGAAAATCAAAAGAAGTTTTATTGCTTTTTCTTAAACATATTGCTTTCATCTTCAAGAAAATAAAATAAAAATTACGAATTTTTTGCTCAATTGCTAAATATTTTAAACTGAAGTGTCATATCTTCACAAATTAAAAACAAAACATTCAAGCAAAAAAACGGCATCTACACTAGTATGTTCCACAGTTTTTGCATTTTTAATAAAATCAGTAAAATATCATTAATGTTGTTAAAGAACCAAATATTTATAACCATCCAAACCCTAGTCAGTGAATATTTGATAAATTACTGTAAGTCGTTTATCTCAGAATATTGAAATATGTTGATTCCACACTCTTCCTTATGAGGGCAGTATAATGCTAGCGACTGATGATACCACCATTCTAGAGGACTCTTATATGATTTTTTTATTTTATTATTTATTATTTTTGGAATGTAGCTGGGTCAAATGACATTTTCATGCAATACAACGACCCGAAACATACGGCAAAGATAACTAAACTAAGTGGTTTGTTAAAAATGGTATCGCCTGATATAAAACCTAACGAACATACACTAAGTACACTAAGAGAAAAAAAGTATTAAATTTATCCAAAAACTTTTTTAATTTATCCAAAAAGCGAGTCAATTTTGCACCAATAACGCATTTGAATAAATCGACTGCGTAAATATTTAAAATTTATTTGAATACTTTTTTAATTAAATAAAATATTTTAATATTTAAACAGAATTAATATAAAAAATAAATTAAAATTATGCTCGAATTTTTTTAAAATATCTTTCAAATATTTACTTTTTGAAAATAAAACTTTCGCATTTAAAGAAAATTGATATGAAAATATTGAATTTAAAAAACAACTTATTTAAATTAAATATTGCGTCCATCAATTCTCTGTTTCACTTTTTTCGTTCTATAATTTATACAATTTTTGACAGTTGGTGCAATATTAGGACACCAAGTGTCAAAAATAGTATAAACTAGAGGAAGAAAAAGTACTATAAAAAATTAGAAGAAAAATATGTAGGTAAATGGCAACCGGTGCAAGACATTTGTCAGAAAATATCAAGTTGTCACTCCACCCTACATCATTTCATTTCTTGGCCAAAAATCCAGGCTATATTACCCTTGCAACAATAACTAAATGAGAACTATAAGAAACCTGCAACCGCAAGAAATAAACTGCAGGAACAGAGTGCGATGCTGTTGCTGCTTGTCGGAATATGTGTGTACGTGTGCGATGCTGTTGCTTGTATGAAATATGTGTGTACGTGTGTGGTATAAATAAAATTCAAATACGGGAAAAAATGAGTTGTAAGGAAAACATTTGATTTATCCACGTAAATATTTAAATAAAATTTATACTCAGGTTTGGATAATGCTAATATATGTTATTTCCTTTAGTGCAATGACAACTGAATATTCGTTTGTGGCAAATACAACTCGCAAACAAAGTGTAGTTGTCAAATTTTTCAGTTGAGGTAAACGAAAAATTTCTTTGCGTGTGAATGAACGAATGAAAAAAAATTGCAATTTTTTAAGTCAGCTAAATCTATTTTCCCCCCTTAATACTGTGAATAAGCTTTCACAATATTGAATATAAACGTTATCTAACTAAATAGAGTAATTTTCATTATTGTAGGTACTTTATTAGAACAGCCATTACTTAGCCCACTTTAGACACAATTAATTCAACTGATAACGTTTTAATAGACAAATCTGACCGAAACTAATGACTAGAAAAATTTAGATAATATGCACAACAACAATAGATTATTTAAGCTCGCTAATAGCACGCTAGCAACAAGTGAACGTCATTTATTTACAAAAAAAAATCATCAAAAAAACTAAATTAAACCAAAAACAGATTAAATCAATTTAAATAGATAGAGAAATAAAAACAAAAAGTGGTGTCAACGACTTTGATTATGCTTGGCTGAAATATATTAAATTAATATAAATCAAAACTTGAGACGGTGCAAAGTGCAAAAACAGACAAAACAAAAAAAAAAATAATAAAAGCATATAAAAGAAAAAAATAAAAAATATCATATTAAGCTGTATATTTTATATATCTATTATAATAATTACATAAATTGAGTGTAATCGACTCA
The DNA here is from genome assembly GCA_943735915.1 of Pherbina coryleti. NCBI lineage: Eukaryota > Metazoa > Arthropoda > Insecta > Diptera > Sciomyzidae > Pherbina > Pherbina coryleti. Next base: position 21,223,937 of record OX030952.1, read on the forward strand.
GGGGCAAACCAAGCCAATCTCAAACAATTATATATATTTGGCATCAGTAACAAAAGCCGTAATTTCGTTTCTGCTCCACTACGTCACAATAGTTTTTTTTTTATAGTAGTTTGAAGTTTGAATTTTTCGTCAAAAATGGGATTGAAAAATATGAAAAATCATGTGTAAAACTTAAATTAGATAGGTTCTTGACTTAGGAAACATTTTCACGAAACATTTCCATGCAACAACCATAAGCCGTGAAGGCGGTGAATTCTCGAGTCAAGCGAAAACCGCTGCGAAAGCAGAAAATCTTGTTGCGGGAGATGAATATCTCGGCGCAATCTATCTCTCGCATTCTTAAATATGACTTGGGGCTCAGAGCATACAAAAGACATATCGAACACTTTCTCACGGCAGCGTTAAAGGAACAACGTAAGCGAAAATCCATATCGTTAATTCTCAAGTACGCGGTTAATGCTCACAGACGAATTCTGTTTATTGACAAAAAAATATTCACCGTAGATGAAGCGTTCAATAAACATAATGATAGAGCGTATGCTCTGTCGTCACGACAAGCAGCAGAACTCTTTCCGAAAGTTCAGAAAGGTCACCACCCAGCTTCTGTGATGATTTAGAGGGGAGTCACCTTTGATGGGCTTACCAAGCATCATTTTTGTGAAAAAAGAGTCAAATTCATCTGCGATAGTGTATGAATCCGATGTTTTGAAATTTGTTGTGAAGCCTCTTAACACGATATTATTCAAAAACAAACCATGGACCTTTCACAAGATTCTGCTCCGGCCCATAAGGCTTAATTGACTCAAGAGTGGCTCAAAAACAAAAACTTATTTTCCATAGATCAGTGGCCAGCGGGTAGCTCAGACCTGAACCCATTGGATTACAAATTGTGGTCCGTGTTAAGAGGGTATGACTTGCTCTACTCGACACCCAAATATCGAGTCTCTAAAGCGCGCTTTTGTCCGAGCAGTAGAGAAATTTCCTATGCATGTCGCGCGTGCTGCGATCGATGACTGGCCGGATCGACTGCGCTCGTGCTGGAAAGCAAATGGTAGCCATTTCGAATAAGTTGGCTTTTCACCACTCTTAAAATATTCTACATATGTATGTTTCACTTGATTGCCCCATCCCTCCCATTAATCTATTACCTCATTTTCGAACCAAGGCAGACTTGAATGAATTGGTATTTAATTTGAAATGCTTAGTTCAGAGCTTAAAAAAACCTCTTTGAGTTAAAGGTTACGCGTAAACTTCCTTTTTTGTAGATATAGAGCAGTGTTAAACGCATTTGCCCCGAAATCCATTCACAAAAGCAAAAGCACGAATATATCTCACATACAGCACGACGAAAGCTTCAGTTTGAAATTCTCCGTCGAGCAGTCAACATCTACGCTGCTCGTCTGCTTATGCGCTCAGTTTTATCAGATTGTCTTCTTACACTGAATAAAATTTTTATTATATTTAATTCATGTAAAATTTAATTTTCACCAATTAACTTCTACAATTAAATTTCTCAATACTTTACTTTATTTTAACACGTATGTTTGTCTTTGTAATAACTTTCTTTTATTTATTCATCCATCATTTTTCATTGAAATAAGTAATTAAAACAAATCAGAAGACTGCAGTTATCTCATTTAATTTAAACTTGTCTTTACCTAGTCGTTTCCATTCTCTTCATTTATTTTTTCTTAGCCGGTATCTTTTTTTATATACTTTTTCTTACTTTTATCAATTTCTCTTTTCTTAGCTAATATTATTATTAGATTCTCTGGGTTTGGCGTTGCCTTAATTTCGCTTTTGCCTTATCAACCTTTGTGAATTTCATAAATGAACTTGAAATATGAACTGTGTGCAATAGCAAGTCAACTTGCTTGAGTCTTTTTGATAAATAACAAGCAATTTTCTTTCAGTGAAAGCTTAAAAGCTAGCTAAATGAATTTTGCTAAAGCAAAATGAGAATGTATTTGTGGGGCAAAGCTGTTTAACACTGATATAGAGGAAATAAAAAAAACACCAGATTCAGTACTGCCTGAAATATGTTGAAGGTCCATAACCATATTTTAATAAAGGGTTGAAAGCAGCGGGACTTAAGACGGATTCAAGAAATCGATATGTGTATCTAGGTGGAAGCAATAGATTTTTCATACCTTGATGGTGATAATACCCTTTGATGCAACTGCAAATTGTCACCTTGAAATAAAAAAATATATAAATAAATAAATAAATAAAAATTAAAAATAGGTTTTTTCTCATCTCATTTCGTTTTTTGCGTGTCACCTTTAAATAGTGGGGTTTATTTGACTAATAATACAAATTTCAGGAGAAAATTTTTGTGGAAGATTTTAACCCTTGGCCTTCCTCCACAGATGACTTTTAGGTTGATTTTCAACATATGTCCCAAATTGACCTAAACGTGTAAGATTCAGAGGGTTAAAATGTTCCCATAAAATATTCCAAAATTTTTAATGTGACCTTTCATCTATATATATAAAAATAAATTGCATTGTGTATGAAATTAATGTTCTCTGAAATGCGTGAACCCATTTTGTTTCTGAAATTTCCCATGAAAGGTGACGTCAATACGAAGGTTTTTATGTATAAACGGTCTTTCTATGTGTATTAGTTCATGAATTATAGGCATTTTAGTGAACTTATACAACAATACAGGTGTGAACAAATACAGGTGCGCACATATGGTGTATATGGTGAAATATTTCACCGAAATATATGGCAAGGGAAATTGGAAATTAATGGAATATTGGAATAATTTGGCAAGTCTCACTTTAGTTTGCATTTGCGCGAAAAATATAGGCATAGTACAAATTTTCCATACCCCTTTTTTTCCATGCCCCTTTTTTTCCATACCCTTTTTTTCCATACGCCCTTTACCCCCAAAAAATCAATAAAAATGCTATATTTAAGACTTTTTTTGTCGTATTATACTAAAATTTGGTAAATACGTTCGTATGGTTACTGTCGGCAACTATACTAAAACTGGGCGTGGTATAACCATATATACGCCCACTTTTTAGAAATCATTATTATTCCTGAGTTGTACATGTTTTGATAGTGAAACTTGATATGTAGATGCTATGGGCCCAAGAGGCAGTTACTATATATTTGAGCGAACATTAGACAAGGGGGAATTTGGTCACACAGGCCAAATTTATGATATCGAATTGCTTTAGAACTAAATGTCGTATAACAACGAAGGTCTTTCTACTGAAAAACTGGCACGGGCATTCGAAAACGGGGCGTGTGGGTCCACCCATATAAGCAAAATTTACGATGCAGAATAGCTTTAGAAGTAAAAGTCAAAGAACATTGAAACTCAGAATGTAGATACCATTTGGTGATGTCCTTCTACTAGAAAAGGTGACATGCATTGGACAAGGGGGTGTGTCTCCACCCATACAAGCCAAATTTATGATACAGAAAAGCTATGGAAGTAAAAGACAAAGAACATAGAAGTAAGAATACAGTTACTACTTGGTAATATCCTGCTACTGGGAAATGAAAAATGCAAAAAATTTACAATAGAGAACGCTGCTATAGACTCCAAAACTACTGAGCCGATTGAGCTCAAATTTGCGCAGTAACTATGGGGTCATTCATAAATTACTTTACCAATTTAGTAGAGAGAGAGGTTTTAAATTGTACTACGATAAGTAACGAATGGGGGGAGGGGGTCTCAGATATAGTAATGTGACCAAAAATAAAAAAAACTCGAAAAAATTGAAATCAATACAAACCAACATTTCAAACCATTTTCATCCTCACATTTTCATGTTTGACCGTCTAAATTGACTGTTAACTATTGGCAAGTGTAGTAAGGGTATAATTTTTCTTTGCTTGCTTTTCGACAGTTATTTTTTCTATTTTCGAATATTTTTTAATCAATTAAATTTTTTATTTCATATACTACGTTACTTTATGGGGGTGGAAAAGAGTGTTTTTGAAATGCACTACGAAGAGTACTGGAGGGGGGCAAAAAAAAAAATTGAAAATCGGTCACGTAATTAATGAACGACCCTATGTTTCGAGTACGAGATGTTTAGAATAATAACACCAAAGGCATTGCAACATTTTCCGGTACTTATCTAGATAAGGTGCAGCAAAGTGCACCGGGAAAAAGCTAGTTATTTATATTAAAAACAAATTTGAGCTTTAGGCCAAGTTTGTTGTCAACAAGATAAGATCAAGAGAATGAAGGCAATAACCAACAACAACAACAGCAATGGCTCTGTATAGAGCAAATCATACAGCAGACTAGACAGACTTCTTCGTTACCCGCTACACCAACTCATCAGTAGTCTTGCATGACTTTTCATTGTAATCCACTCAAGCTACTTAAGTCCTACTTATACCCAACAAACAAAATGATTCACTAATGTTATCGTTAACGAATCGCATTCTCGTACATTTCATTCATTAGTAATTATTAGAAGTAATTTACTTATAATATCGCGACGGGAGAAATTCCTCCTTCGTTAACGAATTGTAAAAAAAAAAAAAAAATAAATAACTGGCCATTTCAGCCCTTGAAAGGACTTTGACCTAGCTTCTTATGATCAATTGTGTTGTGCGTGTTATTAAGTTTGTACACGATTGACCGAGAACCGGACCTACATGCTTAACGCCACTCCGAACGGCGATGAACGCAATATTCTCGTTCTCAAGAAGCTTTACATGGCATTTTGATTACTCTCTGAGGTTTGCCATTGTCTGCAGAGAGATGGCGGCCGTACAGAAAATTATTTTAATTCAAATAATTTTCTGTAGCTGCTGGGGTTCGAACCTGGGTCTCCAAAGTTCGTTGACATAGCGGCCACGCACTTTAACCAACTACACCACGGACGCCAACTTAACGAATTGTCAAATCCGAAAAAAGAAATCGTTAACGAGTGCCAAAACTATAAAAAGTAATTCGTTAACGAGTCGCCAAAAATAAAAAAAGCAATTCGATAACGAATCACCAAACAGAATCTTATCTTATCTCATCTTAATGACAGAAATTTTGAATAAAAATTATATTGTGCACTTGGTATGATCCAGAGCTTTCAAATGATATGCATGAGTTTCATTCGAATGTGTTGTTTTTAAAAGGGGTAAAAAGGGAGGAAAAGTTTTGATTTTGCGCCTTAATATATAAGATAACAATCACGAAATTGTTTGTTAATTATATAAGAAAAATAAATTAAAATCGGAAATAATTGGGTACATAAGAATTCGTTCACGAATCGTAAAATAAAGCTTAAGTCACTCGGTAACGAATCGCTAAAACTAAAATTAATGATTCGTCAATGAATTGGTAAAAATGAGAGAAGCTAATTGCTAAGGGATCACAAAAATGTAAAGACTTGATTCGCTAACGAGTCACAAAAATGTTGAAAGGTAGCGAATCGATGTTAAAAGCATCCTTAATGGAATACAACAAAGTCTTGATTTTAATCGGTGCTTTCTTTAAGCATCAAGCCAACCTCTGATGCAGTCGGAACGAAACTATTCGAAAACAATTAAAAAAGCGATTCATAAGTGATTCGTTAACGAATCACCCCACGCCACAATGTTTGTTGGGTACTGCCAAAATGCCTACAAAGTTACCCGGAAGTTTATTTTAGCAGAAAAACGCTTTTACATTAGTAACTGAGTTATTATCTACTTATGATACACACTGTGTCGCGGTTAACCTTGATCGTGTCATGCTTTTAGGCATAGCATTAAATCATGTTAATTTTTTAAAAATTTCTTTTGGCGAAAATCTTGAGTGTGCACACGTGAATGATATATCCTTGGAAAGGTACATCAATTACCTATCCAGTGACATGCATCACAAATTAAAAGTACTAGCATAAAAGTACGAATTTTACTTCGCTGTGTCGTTAGTCTAATTCGCGTTCAAAGTTATTTTACTTTAACTCTGTACAGAGAAGAAATATTGGTGTATGTCCTTGCTAAGTTATCTTCGGATTTACGAATTTAACTTCACGCAGTTGATTTGGTTTACCTGCAAAAATATGTGTTGCACTGTGTTATCAAAGATTAATACTAAAATTGATGAAATTAATTATAAATTAATTATAAATAAAAAATAAAAAAATCATTAATTATAAATAATCAAAATAAATTAATGAATGAGTGAATTGATTGAGATAGAAGGTTAAAAAATTACAGTAAATTATGACAAATGATCATAAAGAGAATTTGGTGAGCCAAGCCGAAGATTATTTCTTATTGTCGAAGTTTCTTATAACTTACTGCACCCATTTTTTCCATTTTGCACTTGGCACATAAAGTATTTCTGCACTCACATCAACTGATTAGCCACTAAGTATTTTTAATAAATATCTCAAAATATTTGCCGCACAAGTAAACAAGCTATAAATAATATTTCGAAGTCATAAAAAATAGAGAAACATTTTGGTAGTAAAAACAATTGTTATTCTTAGAATTGATTCTTGGAATTGCTTGGCTTATCTGCGATTTGTGCAAATTGAAAACGCAGTAAAAAAAATATGGTCACAATAAAATAAAGACTGTACAAAAAGGATTCAAGAAATATATTTAAAAGTGCCATATATGACAGAACTGACTGCGTAAGGATGAAATTTTTGTCATGAGCCACATGTAGAGCATACGTCTTTGTCAAACGAGGGTGATTTGAAAAGTTTCCGTTCTGACCCAGAGATGTTACCAGTAGATCTTATGTTGACTGATCTGCTAAGGAATTTACTATACCTAACTAGGTTGTAAACCAATTTTGAGGTCAAATGCTCTGTTTGTAAACGTCTGACAATCCATTGAATTGAAAGATGCCTCAGTTGCCAATGTGATAATGGAGAAATTCGAGAATAGTTTTGTCATCAAATACTTCTTGATAATTATCAAGCTTGGCAATTTAAAAATTAGGTTTCTCGACCTAGCTTACAGTTCTCAATTTACAGTTCTACAGTTAACATATATTCCAGCTAGTTTGAAATAAAATTACCATTAGGTCAAATCAGCCAACTCCAGTGAAATATCTAAAGCTATTAACCTTTTTATTACTCACTCAAATAACAAAGTTTTGACACCTCATGATCACAAACAATGTTTTGATTGTCCAGATATCTAAAGATATCTAAATATATTAATCCATAAAATTGTTCATGTTTTCGCTGTACGATATTAGCATAATTTATTTCAAGTTGGTGTTACATTTCATGAAAACCTGTTTGGTATGCACACTAGACCGAATTGAAATCTAGATTCCATTGTTTGAAATCTCAAAAGTTATATGAACTCATAAAAATTAAGCATACTTTTTTTTATGTTTCTTTAGCCCATATTAATTCAAACTGTCATGATGAGCTTGTCGTTCATATTAATTGTTTTTTTTTAATGTTTTGCTGCATATTTATCTGTTTTGTCAGAGATAACTATGAAGTGTTGGAATTGATTTAATTTTTTCATCGATAACATCACATAACATGACAGTTAGAAACGACGTTAGCTGCGTTGAAAAGATAAGGGAGACAAATGTTGAAGACTGCTCGATTTATGAGTAGCAGTGCGATGATGTATAAAAATAATTTTAACAACAAGCAAGTACTTATGGGTCTTTTGCTCTTAAGGATCATAGATTTTTGTATATGCAAAAAAATCCGAAATAATGATAAAATTATGATGCCAAAAACAAAAGTTGAGGCAAAATGGTCTCAAAAACTCCCGAAATAATGACAAAGGTATGATGTTATAAAAATAAGTAGAGGCAAAACGGTCTCAAAACCTGCCGACACAATAGAAAAGTATAATAAAAAATAAGTGGAGGCAAAACGGTATCCAATTACACTTGACGTAATGCTTAAAGAATGCAAAAAAACCAGTTGAGGCAAAACGTTCTCAAAAACTCCCGAAACAATGAGAAAGCTACGATGTCATAAAAATAAGTTGAGGTAAAACGATCTCAAAACCTGCCGACACAATAGAAAAGTATAATAAAAAACAAGTGGAGGCAAAACGGTATCCAATAACACTCGACGTAATGCTTGAAGAATGCCAAAAAACCAGTTGAGGCAAAACGGTCTCAAAAATCCCCGAAATAATGACGTTATAAATGATGTTATAAAAATAAGTTGAGCCAAAACGATCTTAAAACCTGCCGACACAATAAAAAAGTATAATAAAAACAAGTGGAGGCAAAATGGTATCTAATAACACTCAACGTAATTCTAAAAGAATGTTGTCAAAAACAAGTTGAGGCAAAACGATCTTCAAAAACTCCCAACGAAATGAGAAAAGTATGATTTCATAGCAAAAACTTGAGGCAAAATGGTCTCAAAACCTCCCGACGTAGTGAGAAAATATGAAAAAACCACGTTGAAGCTATACAGTATCAAGGAACACCTAACGTAATAAGAAAAGAATGTTGCCGAAAAGAAAGTTGAGGCAAAACGGTCACCAAAACCTTTTGAAATAATAGAAAAGTATGATAAAAAACATGTGAAGGCAAAACGGTATTCAATAAAACTCGACGTAATGCTAAAAGAATGTTGTCAAAAACAAGTAAATGCTAAGAGAATGTTGTCAAAACGATCTTCAAAAACTCCTAACTTAATGAGAAAAGTGTAAATTCATAGAAACAAGTTGAGGCAAAAGGTCTCAAAATCTCCAAACGTAGTGAGAAAATATGAAAAAAGCACGTTGTAGCAAAACAGTCTCAAGAAACACCCAACGTAATAAGAAAAGAAGTATGCCAAAAGAGGCAAAACGGTCACCAATACCTCCCGAAGTAATAAGAACAGTATGATAAAAAAAAAACAATTTGAGGCAAGACGGTCTAAATGCAAGGTCAAAATTCATTCTTAATCTTCTAAACTATTTTTTAAACTCATTATTTTTATTATTGAGTTTATTTTGTAGGAAATAACATGAGCCATCTTCGTGGAAATTAGAACTTTCCCACACAAAATACGTCTGAAGCCAATTTCTCACATTTCAATCACATTTGCAAAATTAAAAGCGACCCACTTCAAAAGAGAAATTTCATTTAGAAAATGCATTTAGGCGACAGTAAAGCTCAAGCTTTTTTCTATTCCAATCGTATTCTTACAAAGTAAAATACACTCCCACACAGACAAAAAAGAGTAGAACTTTTACCTAAAAATGTAGTCAATTCAGCTAAAGTAATCCGGTGATTTTCAGTCAACGAATTTGATTAGGTGCGCTACCAATTTCTAAATGTTAATTATATGCAATTATATTGGGTAGTTTAACTGCGAGAGTAGCTAAAAAAACCTAAATATTTAGGTGTACCTTCAACCATAAAATAGATAAGACACATAATTTATTAGAAGAATTAGCTAATTTTTTTTAAACTATGACCACTTCAGATTAGGCAAGCCACCTACTAAGTGTAGAAAAATCATCTAATTATTTAGATAGCATTCCCACTTAAGAGTGGGCTTAAAGTTGTGCAAAAAATATGTTTTTTTGTTTTGCAATTTCTATTTTGAAGTGAAACTTTCGCTCCTTAGGTGACTTTACTTCATTTCGTCACATGATAGAGAAGAAAGATTTGTTTTATAGTAGATAGAATGAGAGAGACATATACATTGTATAAATGACTGAAAAATTTCTTTGCCACCGCTGAGATTCGAACCTGTGATCTCAAGATTTCAACAACCAACGCCTTATCTATTGAGCTAAATTTGCAATCCAGAAATTTACTCTACATACCAATTAATCAAATTGCTGTAGATGGCCAGTGGAAACATAATTTCAGAGTTGTGGACCTCATATTTTTATATACATTTTGTTCACAAATTACCAAACGGCGTAACAGCACAGCGGTAAAGCGTTTGACTTGAACGCAAGCGGCCCGAGTTCAATTCTCGCAATGAGGCTTTACTTTTTGTAAAATTTTCTCACTTTGTTTTTATTTATGTTTTTTATAGGAGAGCGCTGTGCTCTTTACTTTTGCGTTTTGCAAAATTTTAGTTGAATTAACTAATTTGAATTAGGTGAATTACCTAATGCATGATTGTTAAATTAACTGTGTAAGTAGAAAAGTTGTTGAAAAGATTAGGTGAAATAGAAACTTTCACATTAGCTAAACTAGTTTAGGTAATAAATCAATTCTTTTATTTTCTGTGCAGTTTTGTAAACACAGCTGTGTTAAGGACAAAAAAGTAGCGTCAATAAAACATTTTCCGTTTTATCATAAGACCTCAAAACTTATTGAAACTGATATCTTTCTTTATTTTCTGTTTCAAAATCTTCCACAAATTTTCGGTTGGATTGAGGTCCAGATATTGGGTCGGTCATATCAGAACGTCCACTATTTTGTCGAAAAAATACTCTTTTACTAGACTCGAAGTTTCTTTCGGATAGTTATACCATTTGGAACTACCCATTTAGCATACGGAAGCATTACTTCCCCCAAAATACGGACGTAAAGATGCTTGCCCATATTTGCTGTATTCAATCCAACAGGCTCAACGCAATGCCATTATATTGCCGCCAACGTGTTTGAGAGTTTTGGTGGTTACGCGTGGGTTAAGTTCCACATTTCTTGAACTTTTTACTCAAGTTTTTCGGTAATTTCTATACAATTAATTTTTTTCGTCTGACCATAGTATTTTGCATTTACTATCTACTGTTTACTTGGTCGTCTTAACCCGAAATAAGCAGGAAATATATAAAGCACTGCCAGAATTTCATTTCTGCGACACTGAATGGATTCGTATATTTTTCGCCAGGGGTCTCCAAAACTTTCAAAGTGAAATTGAAAAAAAAAAACTAAAAAAACCCTTTTTTCTTGTACATAACTGTATATTCTTCTACAAGATAGAAGATATAAGATGCACGATACATGATTTAAAATACAAGATACAAGATACAAGACACAAGAAACAAGATACAAGATGCAAGATACAAGATACAAGATACAAGATACAAGATACAAGATACAAGATACAAGATACAAGATACAAGATACAAGATACAAGATACAAGATACAAGATAAAATATACAAGATACAAGATACAACATACAAGATACAAGATGCAAGATACAAGATACAAGATACAAGATACAGGATACAAGATACAAGATACAAGATACAAGATACAAGATACAAGATACAAGATACAAGATACAAGATACAAGATAGAAGATACAAGTTACAAGATACAAAAAAGAAATCAAAGTAATAATTTATTTTTAAACCGAAAGATACATATTTTTAAGATTTTGAAAAAATGAAATAAATTTAAAAACATTTTCTGTTTCTTGCTACTCACAAAAAAAAAAACCATTACAAAAAACTCCACCTTGAACTTAACGCAAATAATTTCAAATTTCACAAAAAACAAAAGTAAATTGAGCGAACATAAAATTTAAATCAAATCTTTAAAAATCATTGCATTAAATGACGACGGGTGGGCGCAGCGCCACTAGCGAAAATTTAAAAAAAAATACGCTCGCACAACAGCATAGGCATAGATACATTTTAGCTAATTAACTTCAACAGGAAATTTTAATGAGTTATCAGAAATAAAGCAAAAGCAAAAACAAATTAATTATTTTTTTTTTTAATTATTTTTGACTTGAGGCACTCTTTATTTTATTGTTGTTCGCATACTTAACCTTGTTAAAAGGCCATCTAACAAAATTTTGTTACCATTATTATTTTCGGCTCTTAGTACATTTTAACTTGAATTTATAATGATTATAACAAAGCTATTAAAAGGGCTTAAAATAGCTTTCTTCTAAGTACGTTTTAATTTTCACAGTAGAGAGCATTAAACTCTGTTCGCAAGAAAGAAAAAAACAAACAACAAAATCAGCATCTATATATATATTAGTCACTCCATAAACAACGAAAAGTGTTAACATAAACTTGACTACCTGCTGCTTTTACTGAAATCTTAGTTCGAGCTGCTGAACTTCAAACGCGTTCTTTTAAACATTAACCTGGTTGCTTCTTAATTCACACATATTTTCTCCAATGTTGTTTTTTTTGCTGGACTATCAACACTAGCCGAATACAGCAACAGCAACAATGTTTTCATTTTTGGCCAGAGCAGACCAAAAAATCATGTTAACCATAAAAGTAACTCCCAACTCTTTCATAGTAGCAGCAACTATCATTTTTCATGATTATAATTTTTATTTTTTGCGAATTTTGAACTTTTGAGAAAAAGTTGTTGATTTTTGTTGCCTTTTTTCATTATGTTTTTTAATGTTGTGTGCCAAAGTTGAATAGCTTTTGTAGAGCGGTTCTACTTCTATAAATTATAAGCTTAGCCTTTGTTTGTTTTCATTAAAACAGAAGGCTTTAAAATAGCTAAGAAGGAAATAAGAATAGATCAACTAGCCTGAAACGAAGAAGATTAAAACAAAATAAAATCAAAAAAATCTTAAAGAACAAATATTTAGAAACCAATTGATATATTGTGCGTTTAAATTTATGTTAATTCGTTATTGTGGAGCTTCGGTAAATTTCAAAGCATTAGAATATATCTTCCACGTTTTGTAACAGAAAAAAATTAATCATGTCATAAGCCTAGTATTCGAAATAAAAATAACGTAAAGAATTATGACTAAGCCTTTAAGCTTCTCATCAATATATTATACACAAATATTAAAAGCTATACAAATGTATCTATATTAAAGAATAAAGAAAACCCAACAATACGTTTAAAACAAAACTATATCAATTTTTTTTTTATTAAATATACGTTGGACTTTTGGGTCTTCCCAAATTTACTTAAAATTTATAGTAATGATCTTTATGGAATTCTAAAAACTTGTAAAAAAAAAATTAAAACTATTGTTTCTTTGTATGCCAATACAAAACAACATCCAAACAATAACGATCAAAAACACCACAGATAGAAGCGCTATAATAGATAAAAAAAAAGCAAAACACAATCAGATAAGATGCAATATGCAAGATCCAATAACTAAGATGCAAGAAACAATACAAAACATACATCAGATAAAATTAAATTTACAAGATACAAAACATAAAATATAATATAGATACACGATACAAGATATAGGATACAAGATTCAAGATAAATGATACAAGATAAAAGATACAAGATACAAGATACAAGATTCAAGATACAAGATACAAGATACAAGATACAAGATACAAGATACAAGATGCAAGATACAAGATACAAGATACAAGATACAAGATACAAGATACAAAATACAAGATACAAGATACAAGATACAAGATACAAGATACAAGATAAAAGATACAACACTTGTATTTTTTGATACAAGATACAAAATACAAGATACAAGATACAAGATACAAGATACAAGATACAAGATCCAAGATAAAAGATACAACATGCAAGATATATAGAAGATACAAGATACAAGATACAAGACACAAGATACAAGATACAATATACAAGATGCAAGATACAAGATACAAGATACAAGATACAAGATACAAGATACAAGATACAAGATACAAGATACAAGATACAAGATACAAGATACAAGATACAAGATACAAGATACAAGATACAAGATACAAGATACAAGATACAAGATACAAGATACAAGATACAAGATACAAGATACAAGATACAAGATACAAAATACAAGATACAAGATACAAGTTACAAGATACAAGATAAAAGATACAAGATACAAGATACAAGATAAAAGATACAAGATACAAGATTCAAGATACAAGATACAAGATACAAGATACAAGATACAAGATACAAGATACAAGATACAAGATACAAGATACAAGATACAAGATACAAGATACAAGATACAATATACAAGATACAAGATACAAGATACAAGATGCAAGATACAAGATACAAGATACAAGATACAAGATACAAGATACAAGATACAAAATACAAGATACAAGATACAAGATACAAGATACAAGATAAAAGATACAACACTTGTATTTTTTGATACAAGATACAAAATACAAGATACAAGATGCAAGATACAAGATACAAGATACAAGATACAAGATACAAGATACAAGATACAAGATACAAGATACAAGATACAAGATACAAGATACAATATACAAGATACAAGATACAAGATACAATATACAAGATACAAGATACAAGATACAAGATACAAGATACAAGATACAAGATACAAGATACAAGATACAAGATACAAGATACAAGATACAAGATACAAGATACAAGATACAAGATACAAGATACAAGATACAAGATACAAGATACAAGATACAAGATACAATATACAAGATACAAGGTACAATATACAAGATACAAGATACAAGATGCAAGACATAAGACACAAGATACAAATTCAAATTAAAATAAAAACTCAATTACAAATGCATACGTAATACAAATGCAAATACATATGTAAATACAAATGATAATGCATGTGTAAATGCAAATGCAAATGCAATTGCAAACGGTAATGCACATTCATATGAAAATGCAAATACATGTTTAATTGAAAATGTAGATATAAATTCAATTGTATATATATATGCAAAATGATATTCAAATACAAATACAAGTTTAAATATAAAGGAAAATGTAAGTTCAATTGGAATTAGAAATGCAAATGAAAGAGCAAAATTAAACTCAAATAAAAATTCACATTCCAATTCAAATACAAATGTAAATAAAAATCTAAAGTCAAATGCAAAGGCAAAATTCAAATGCATATTAAGTGAAATATATAACACAAATATAATACAAATGCAAATGCAAGCTGGAATTGAAAAAAAAAGTCATTGCAATTACAATTGCAAATGCAAAAATAAATTAAATTGCGAATGAAAATGCAACTTAAAATTCAAGTGCAAATACAAATGAAAATGTGAATGCAAAAACAAATAGAAATAAAAACTCAGTTACAAATTGAACTGCAAAGTCAAATGCAAACGCAAATGATAATACAAATGCAAATCCCAATGCATTAACCAATCCTTAAGCAAATGCATAAGATTGAGATTAAGATTGAGATTGAGATTGAGATTGAGGTTGAGATTGAGATTGAGATTGAGATTGAGATTGAGATTGAGATTGAGATTGAGATTGAGATTGAGATTGAGATTGAGATTGAGATTGAGATTGAGATTGAGATTGAGATTGAGATTGAGATTGTGTGAGATTGAGATTGAGATTGAGATTGCGATTGAGTTTGAGTTTGAGTTTGAGGTTGAGTTTAAGTTTGAGATTGAGATGTACATGGAGATTGAGATTGAGATTTATATTTAGATTTAGATTTAGATTTAGATTTAGATTTAGATTGAGATTGAGATTTAGATTGAGATTGAGATTGAGATTGAGATTGAGATTGAGATTGAGATTGAAATTGAGATTGAGATTGAGATTGAGATTGAGATTGCGATTGAGTTTAAGTTTGAGTTTGAGGTTGAGTTTAAGTTTGAGATTGAGATGTAGATGGAGATTAAGATGGAGATGGAGATTAAGAATGAGAATGAGATTGATATTGAGATTGAGATTGAGATTGAGATTGAGATTGAGATTGAGATTGAGAATGAGATTGAGATTGAGATTGAGACTGAGACTGAGACTGAGACTGAGACTGAGACTGAGACTGAGACTGAGACTGAGACTGAGACTGAGACTGAGACTGAGACTGAGACTGAGACTGAGACTGAGACTGAGACTGAGATTGAGAATGAGAATGAGATTGTGATTGATATTGAGATTGAGATGGAGATGTAGATTGAGATTGAGATTGAGATTGAGATGGAGATGGAGACTGAGATTGAGATTGAGATTGAGATTGAGATTGAGATTGAGATTGAGATTGAGATTGAGATTGAGATTGAAATTAAGATTTAGATTAAGATTTAGATTTAGATTTAGATTTAGATTTAGATTTAGATTTAGATTTAGATTTAGATTTAGATTTGGATTTAGATTTAGATTTAGATTTAGATTTAGATTTAGATTTAGATTTAGATTTAGATTAAGATTTAGATTTAGATTTAGATTTGGATTTAGATTTAGATTTAGATTTAGATTTAGATTTAGATTTAGATTTAGATTTAGATTTAGATTTAGATTTAGATTTAGATTTAGATTTAGATTTAGATTTAGATTTAGATTTAGATTTAGATTTAGATTTAGATTTAGATTTAGATTTAGATTTAGATTTAGATTTAGATTTAGATTTAGATTTAGATTTAGATTCAGATTTAGATTTAGATTTAGATTTAGATTTAGATTTAGATTTAGATTTAGATTTAGATTTAGATTTAGATTTAGATTTAGATTCAGATTTAGATTTAGATTTAGATTTAGATTTAGATTTAGATTTAGATTTAGATTTAGATTTAGATTCAGATTTAGATTCAGATTTAGATTTAGATTCAGATTTAGATTTAGATTTAGATTTAGATTTAGATTTAGATTCAGATTTAGATTTAGATTTAGATTTAGATTTAGATTTAGATTTAGATTAAGATTTAGATTTAGATTTAGATTTAGATTTAGATTTAGATTTAGATTTAGATTTAGATTTAGATTTAGATTAAGATTTAGATTTAGATTTAGATTTAGATTTAGATTTAGATTTAGATTTAGATTTAGATTTAGATTTAGATTTAGATTTAGATTTAGATTTAGATTTAGATTTAGATTAAGATTTAGATTTAGATTCAGATTTAGATTTAGATTTAGATTTAAATTTAGATTTATATTTAGATTTAGATTTAGATTTAGATTTATATTTAGATTCAGATTTAGATTTATATTTAGATTCTGATTTAAGATTGAAGATGATATTGAGATTGAGATTGAGATTGAGTTTGGGTTTGAGCTTGAGTTTGAGTTTGATTTTGAGTTTGAGTTTGAGTTTGAGTTTGAGTTTAGTTTAAGTTTGATTTTAAGTTTGAGTTTGAGTATGAGTTTGATTTTGAGTTTTATTTTGAGTTTGAGATTGATATATAGTTGAATTTCAATCTTCGTACCAAGTCTTGCAGGTCTTTTTAAGTCATACAATTTATTTGACACGATTTTTACTTAATTCAATCTCCTAGAATTTGTTTAATTAAAGCAGTGTCCCTACCCCGCTCGCTCATTCCAATTGAAGGCTGTTTAACAGCTACCACGCCTCTCATGCAACATCAAAGAAAAAAATAAAGCGTTAATTAGCAGCAAATTGAACACAACTGCAAATTATTTTTTTTATTTTTTCATGTCTTCCTCCTTTTTCTGTTTTTGTTTTTGCGAGAATTTAAGAAGAGCAACGAAGCAAGCAAAAACCTAAAAATACAAGAACACCAAAGCACACCGAAAAATCATTTCTTTTCACACAAAATTGTGATTAACATTAATTAGTTTAGAAATAAAATTTATATCTACAACTGAGACGTCTGCTAAATGTCTGCGCGAAATTGACGGCAAATGGAAAAATACAGCCAGCTACATACAGCATGAAAAGCAAAAAGTATTAAAATAAGTGAAACAAAAAGTAAGCAGAAGTTGTAACAGGAGGTGGTGTGGGGATGGTTGCTGCGCAATATGGCCAACATTTAAATTCAAATTAGTTGTTAATTGCTTGCGTTTCCTCAGGCGTTAATGTCTCGCTTTTGTTTTCTCTAACGTGCTGATTTGAGCATATATTTGGATGATATATTTTTTAATTTAAAAAGACAAAAAAAAAACACACAGCTGTGATGTTTTTGAACCTGCAATGAAAAATGATGATTTGACATTTAGTTACACAACGATGAATCATAATTCTTAATTTTAGCTTAAAAAAAGGATTTTTATGTTAAGCGATATTAAAGAAAATTTTTATAAAAAGATCTATGCATTTTAATTTCTTGACATTAAAAAAAAGAAAGTGCTTTTTCAAGAGATTTTTAAGAAAGAGAATTTTTAAAAAGTAGAAGAAAGTTGAATTCGAAAATTTTATGAACATTTGTTCTTCTAATGCTTAGTACAAATCTTTTTCAGGTAATTGATTAGCTAGACATGTTTTTTATAAAAATTTTTAAAATTTGACATTTTGTTTCAAAGCGTAATTATTATTTCATTAATGACAAAATGTTGTTCATTTAGAATATTAACAAGTTTTGTTTTTTTGTTTTTGCTTTTAATGCACATTAATTTGAACAACGTAAATACTGAGCTTAACAATTAATTACAACAATAACATACAATTACCACACAACGACACTTAATTAAAAAATAATAAAATTAACAAGACGTCAAAAGAGATAGTAATGATGGGGATGATGATAAAATTTCCAAAAATAAACTCAATGCAATAACTCGAAATCGAACAAATTAAGAGGCAATGACAGACATAAACAGAAACACATACACACAAACACTCACACACATACACACAAACACTCACACACTCGTGCAAAGTAAGCTTGAGAAATTGTATTAAGAATTGTAGAAAAACGTAAAGCAAACTGGGCCTGTTCAGTAACGGGCAGCAGACCAGCTAAGCCAAACAAGCGGCTTAGCATGCTACCGTGTATAACAACAACAACAACAACAACAATATATAGCAAAACGTATCAAGCTACGAAAAGTGCGACTTTGGCTTTGACCAGTCATGATAATGATGACTAATTAAAATAAGATCAAGCCAATAAAAATTACACAGCACAACGACAAAAAAAAAAACAAAGGAGAAGACAATTTTCTAATTATTGACTCCAATAACTTGAAGTTGATTAATTTGCTTGAAATTCTCAAAACCAAAAATGTTTGCTTTGAACTTAATGAGAGCATGTATATAAAAATGTTTTGTATAAAAAAATCAAAGTAAAAAAAAAATAATTTAAAAAAAAAACTTGAAAATTAAAAAAAGGTTAAAAACCATATATATAAGCAACAAAAATAAAAATAATAATACAAATAAGCATAAAAATATAATATTACAATTAAATCAAAGCAGAAAATAAAAAAATTAATAACAATAATATTATAGAAAATATTAAATAAAAATAAATAATAACATTAAAAAAAAAGCAAAAATAACATTAATTTTAAAAACGAAAATATAAATAAACATAAAAATAAAAAAAAAATTAAATAAAACAACACTGACACTAAAAATAAAAATAAAAAATGAAAACAAAAAATTATATAAAAATAAATATAAAAATTAAATAAATGTATCTTTAGATATAAATATTAAGTTTAGAATAAAACAACAGTAAATATATATATATATATATATATATATATAAAATAAAATATCAAAACACACCTAAAACAACAAACAATTAAAAATAAAACTAAAAATAAAAATAAGAAGAAATTTGGTTCTTCTATAAATATGGAATTTAAAAGTAAAATAAAAAAAAAATAAAATTAAGAATTAAAATAAATATACAATATGAATTATTAAATTAAAAAATATATAATGACAAAAATTAAGATAATAAATAAGAAAATTATTAAAAAAAAGCAAGAGGTTTTTTTAAGTATTGGCTCCAATAACTTGAAAAAATTTATTTTAATAACAAAACGATTTTTCATTGCTTCGAACCATATGAAAATGCATAAAAAAGGACGAAATTTAAAACTAAGTAATTATAAAAAATAAAATAAGTATAAAAAACGATAAATATCAACAACAAAAATGAAAATAATAAAAAAATAAGCAAAAAATAAAAATAAAAATTAAGAGAAGATATAAAACTACAATAACATAAAAAGTATAAAAAAAATTAATAACAATAAGAAATAAGAAAATAAAAAATAAATAAAATTAAAAAAATAAAAACACAAATGGATATAAAAATAAATGCAAAGGTAAAACAAAAATTAAAGGAAATTGCTTACAAAAAAATACATAATAAAAAATATAAAAATAAAACAGCACTAAAAACATTATAAAAATAAAAAGTCATAAATAAAAATAAAAATTAAATAAATACATCTTATATAAAAATAAGACTAAGATTAAAACAACAGTAAAAATTAATTTAACAATAACTATTAAAATTAAATAAAATAAGAAGAAGACAAAAAAAAAAGTAAGAAGATGGCATTTGATAGTAAAATAAAAAACTAGAACTAAAAATTAAATTAAAAATACAATTTGACATGAACAGTAATATGGCATATAATAAAAAATTAAATTATAATTCAGAACATTTTTAAAAAAAGCAAGAAGATTTTTTTAGCACTGGCTCCAATAAATTAAAATGAAATAATTTAATAACAAAAAATTTTTTTTGCTTTGAACCATATGAAAACGTATACAAAACAAAAAAATAAATTAAAAAATATGTAGTTATAAGAAATAAAATAAAGATAAAAAACACTAAGTAGCAACAACAAAAAAAAAAAAAGAATAATAATAAAAACAAGCAACCGATAAAAATAAAAATTAATATAAGATATAAGATAGCAATAAAATACAAAAATATAAAAAATAAAAATAATAAAAATAAATAAAAAATAAATAGATTTCAAAATAAATGAACACAAAAATAAAACCAGTGACAAAAAAATAAATAAATGAAAAATATAAATAAAAGTAAAATTAAAAAAATATTTATGCAAAAAAACTCTATAACTAAAAATAATAATAAGAAATAAAGACAAAAATATATATAAATCAAAATAAAAAATAATTAAATATGTCTAAAGATATAAATATAAAACAAAAAATTAACGAACAGTAAAAAAATATTTAACAATAAAATTATAAAAGATATCAAAACCAAAAAAAAAAAAAAAAAAAAAAAAAAATAACATAAAACTAAAAATTAAAAAAAAATAAGAAACAATGCGATAATGGTATTTAAAAACAACTTAAAATAAAAAAGGAACTCGTATTAATTGAAACTAAGATAAAAAAACATTGAAAAATTGAAAATATAAATTAAGACATCAAATAAAATAAAAGCGAGAGTTCAAATAAAAAACAAACCACAAACAAAAATATATATATGCAAAAAGAAAAACAAAAGTAAAAACAATAATAAATCTTACGCTAAAAATAAAAATAATAATAAAAATTTAAAAAGAATTGGAAATTTAATTAACATTCAAATTAAAAATAAAACTAAAATTAAAATTTTAAGTTTAAATATAAAATAAAATTAGATACACAAAATAAAAATAAAAATAATTAAATTAATAAAAGTAAAACTTGAAAAATAAAACAACAAATATAGAACAAAAAAATATTGCAATATATATTAAAATAAAAAAGAGTGTTCAAATAAGAAAAAAATAAACCAAAAACTATATATGTAAAATGAAAAAAAAGTAAAAGCAGAAATAAACCTTTAGCTAAATCTAAAAATTAAAATATAAATAGAAATTTCAAATTAAAAATAAATTTAACCATCCATTTAAAATAAATAACCATCACATTAAAAATAAAACTAAAATTAAAAATAAAATTTAAATAACAATACTAATCAAAAATTAGGAATAGAAAATAGACAAAAAAAAATTAAGTTAAATTAAAGTGGAACTAAGCAATAAAAAAAAACCAAAAATTTAAACATAAATTAAAAGAATGAGAATTCAAATAAGAAAAAATAAAACCAAAAATAAATATGTTTACAAAAAAAAAATCAAATAAATCTAAAGTTAAAAATAAAAATGTAAATATAATACATATTTATATAATATAAAAAAATACAAATAAAAAATTAAATATCTCTTTAATTAATTTTAAAATTTAAAAAAAATTTTAAATTAGATTTAAAATTGAAGTTAAAACTAGAAAAATAAAAAACAAAAATTGAAACAAATTAAAATAAAGATGAGAATAAAAAAAAGAATAAAACCAAAAAATATAAAGAAAAAAATAAAAACCAAGAATAAATCTGAAGTTAAAAATAAAAATTAAAATATAAATAGATATATAATTAACTCTCAAATTAAAAATAAAACTATAATTAAAAATAATATTAGCATTAAAATTAAAAACTTAAAAATAATATAAAATTGAAGACAGATAATAAACATAAAAATATTAGATGAAATTAAACTAAAACTAGAAAACTAAAAAATAGAAATTCTTATACAAATTAAAACAAAGTTGAGAATTCAAATAAAAAATAAAACCAAAATATTTTTTACAAAAGAAAAATATATAAACAAAAATAAAAAGAAACAATAAAGCTAAAGCTTAAGCTAAAAATAAAAACAAAAGTATAAATACAAATTTGATTAAAATTCAAATTAAAAATAAGTCTTAAATTAGATTTCAAATTAGAGTTAAAAATTCAAAAATAAAATAAAATTGGAGAAAGAAAATAAACATAAAAAATTAAATTAAATGAAAGTAAAACTAAAAAAATAAAAAACAAAAGTTAAAAATTCAATAATTAAAATAAAACAAAAATTTTTTATAAAGCGTGCCCAGAAGCAACAATAGTTTTTCCAATTTTTATGTTTCAGTAGCTGTCCAAAAATGCAATAAGGTTTGACGTCTTAGACGTCCGCAGGAATTTTTCAGGGAGGGAAAAGTTATGCAATGGTGTGCACGTAATATATACACTAGGGTGTCCCTTATATGGGTGAAAATTTTATTTTTCCAAATATCGAAACGCTTACCCCTTCATTATTTTTAAAATACTTTACAATATTTAAATACGAAATATTATCTTCCTACGTTAATATTAACCCGTGCCGACATGGCTCGGAAGTTGTTGAAAATAGCTACATTGAAACGAGTTCTGTTATGTAGCTTAATCAGTAGTAATGTTAGTATTTTACAAAAAATTTATTAAAAACCAAGTTAAAATTACATTCATTTATTGAAACTAGATGAAAATTTAGATATTAGTTAGGATATTTGCGTTTAAGGGTATCTTTTTTACAATCGGGATACAGCTTTCTGTGCTCTTGCACACAGCGTAACAAAAACTGTTTTTGTTCTTCTTCTGCAGTTATTAAACCATGAAAATTTTGCGTTAGTTTAACTGCTCTTTCAGCTGTTTCATCGTCTCAATATCGTATCTGGAAATCTCTTTTTTTTACTTCAATACTCTCCTTGATTTGGTCACTAGCTTCGTCATGTGCCGTCAATGCCGCATTTCCTTCAGACAAGTACCAAAGATATTGGAAAAACTTCCTCAAGGCTGCATTGGAGATTGATTAGTCCACAGTTTCTTAATCTTTTAACTCCTTTAAGAAGCACATATCTTGATCTTCACTGCTAAACTGTACCCGAGCCAGGGTTTCACATACATAGCCGTAATGAAAAAAAAAGTCTTGTAATGCTCGTTTGTCCTTGGCGCTTATTTTAAACTGGGACTGCAGCAAAAAAATTTTAAAGGACTAAATAGCTCTAGCCATCTGGCTTGGTGTATCGCTCCAGGAAGTTTGATCTTTAATTTTCTCTCTTTATCTCCTCCTAGGAAAATAATAGAAAGTTCGACCAGTTCTCGATAATCGTTACGTTAAATGGCTTTTTGGAATTCCTGATTATAAAACGTTATTATACGAAGTCAGTGCATGTTTCATTAGCAGTAGAATTTATGTTTTTCCAATTGTCTCTTAACCTAAACAGAGGAATATCGGGGCTGTTTGTGACTTCATGGATCTTTTATTCAAACACACTTCGTAAGACCAATACGTAAACGTAATGCCGGCAGGCGAAGAGTAGCAACTCTCTTTTCAGTTTTTGTTCCAAAAGCACGCAAGCTGCATTCAAACGCCCTGTATTAGACGCAGTTGTATCACAATACATTATATGCACTTTACCATTTAGGTTCCAATAAAAAAGGGCCTTTGAAACAGCTTCAGTCCGGAAGAACTCTCTAGGTTTGGTACAGCAAGTAGTTGCTCCTTCTCCTCAAATAAAATAAGAATCAGCAAGCGTTCTTCCTTAGAACTTCTCAAATTTAGAACTCACAACTGATCAATAGTGGTGACCCTCAGACCGACAGTGTACGTACTCAAAAAAAGGCGCGAGTGAAAAAAAAACATGCGACGCACAATGGTTCCAAATCGAGAAAACGGCCAAAACCTCAACGAGTTGTCTAATCTGCATGAAAATGATGATTAGTAAGTTTTTGGGGTCGCTGATCAAGAATATGAAGTTAAAAATTCGAAATTCAAAATGGTGGCTTAAAAATGGCGGCCATGAACATGCTAATTTTTATAATAACTATGTTATGCAGAACAATTTTGCTACCCTGAAAGTTTTCGGGGTCACTGAATACGAATCTGAAGTCAAAAATTTAAAATTCAATATGGCGGCTTAAAAATTTAGCCATTCTTTATTCTGTTCCACAAAACGGATGTTTGTTCTTTTGCTTTTGTTGCACCTCTCAAAATATTTATTAAAAAAGTTTTTATATAAATCAATAAGAACCTTTTTTAATGTCAGTTATTTGCACATTTTAATTTTTCTGCTACAAAATTAACGATTTTCGGTTTTATAGATTTATTTTGTATATCATGAATTCCATGTCACGCACTGTTACAGCTTGCGAATAATTGCAGCTGATTTACTTAAGAAGAAATTTTTGCGAAAACTGGTTTGCAATTTTTATTAATTAATTTTACGGTCTATTTAAAATGTGTAAAGGTTTTATGAATCCACTTATGAATTTCGGTGATATTAAGGAAAATGTGGCGTACGCACGTGCTACAAAATTTTCCCTTTAAAAATTTGATGTCAGCTTCCATCTGAAATTTCTGCGAATTGACTTCAGATAGAATTTTCATATTTTTTTACAGCAATAAGAGGTTATCATAGATTATATTAGTAGTTAAGTTTTTTGAGAAAAAAAATTATAAAACTATTTTTTCAACTTTAAACTTCGTCACGCACATGTTACATTCGTCACGCACAATTACACCGTACGTTCATATTACTGTTACCTTCGACCATTTGTACCAAAAACTGAAATACAATACAAGAGGATTAAAAATTTTTTATTTTCTTTTTTTTAATCTCTTTTATGTCATGACTAGATACATTTAAGAAAAAAATTTGAAAATCAATTATTTTAATCGATAAAAACTATTCTATTCTATTCGATCCAAAAGTCGATGCTCTCAATCACTGGAATTGAAGGAGCTGGAACTTTGGGGACTCTTCAAATTCTTCAACAGATTCCATGTGGACCTATTCAGGTGTATTCTCATTTCTTATGCAAAGAAATTCGCCTGGCTTTTGAGAGAATACCCGTAAAGGCTGCACCCGGACATCACCAAGTTCAGTGGTTTTGTTAATATGATTCCTTAAAATGGATTTATTTGAATAATAATTTATATTCCGATTTATTTTAACCCTTAAATGCCCAACAACACCGATATCATTAAAATTATGTTGTGCTTAATGATCCCCTGAACACGACCCCGTTTTTATTTTATTTGGAAAAAAATTTTGTTTAAAGAAAACATGGTTGTATCCAAAAAGATACAGTGGGCATTCTGACGTATACCATCAATCAGCTTGGTTGTAGGAGTTCAAGGCAAAAACGTGAAAAACGATTCTTTTTATGATATGATAAATTATGATAATTTAAATGATACTCTAAAATTGTTAATAGTTTAAAAGGTATTCATGTTAAAAACCGAACTTTCCGTAAAAATGAAAAAACTTTTTAATTTGACGGTCAATATTTCCCAAACCAACACAGTTATGCCAATAATTAAATTTTTGTTTTATATTTCAAATTTTCTGAGTGAAACTACATATCCAGCATTTCAATTTTTGCAATATTTTAAAATAAATAGCTTATTTTCTCGGTTGTATCCAAAAAGATACACTGGGAATTTAAGGGTTAAATTAAATAAAACTCACTTATGAGAATTCCTATTGACACTTGTCAATAGTTAACCGTCAATTTAGACGTTTGACCGTCTAATGCAGATGTAAGGATGGAAATTTTTTTAAATGAAGGGTGTATTAATTTCAATTTGTTCGAGTTGTTTTATTTTTGGTCATTTTGCTATATATGTGACCCCCATATTATTACTTATCAAAATACATTTTAAAGCCCCTCCTCCCCTCTAAATTGGTAACGTAATTTATGAACGACCCCGTAGTGTGTAAAAAACTACATTGTTGTATAGAAAAAAGTGTAACATGTGCGAAACGCGTGGAATTTTTTTCAATGGAAATAGTAAAAACGGCGATTCGGCCCCTGGTTTGCCATCTCAATATCCACACATAACAGCATTTTCCGCAAAAAATTTCTTATATTAGAGTCTGCATTGAAACATATATCAATTTTGTCACGCACATGCTACATATTTTCTTAATTTATTTAACTGCTCTTACCACGGTATGTCGTTGATAATTATTTATTCATATATATGTATGATTATTAGGAAAATATTAAAAAATTTGAAGCATATATTTTTTTTTTTAATTGTTGTAATAAACAGCGCACGCACTCACGGCAAATATCAAAATAAAACTGCAAAATTTTCGCTCAACTTATTCACCACGCGAAAGTAAAAAAACACAGAAAAACTACCGTTATCTTGAAAAATTCAACTTAATACGTGTTCTCCGAATTCGATAGAATATATTCTATATAGTTTCTCTTCTCTCTTTACAATTTGATTTTTGACCTATGAGGTTGACTTTTTCGTGGAATTCGTGATATTATCAATATCTGCACACATCATATGCACAGAAATTAAAGTGAAAACAAATGCCTACTCAGGTAGCTGCGATAATGCACCAAGTGAGGTAGGCATGTAATTTTATTGTTTTAATAATAATATAAACACAAAATTAAACTCATTAACTAAGTATGTTTAATGTTAATTAAACTTTGTGGCAAAAAATTTTTTTTTATTAGTATTATAAAATATCCCACATAGGAACCACTACATTTCTAAAGGGGAAAAAAAGGGAAAACACTTCCGTTTTTTCCATTTTAACTGAGTCAAATATTTACAAAATGTAAATTTTCTTTGTATTTTTTTAAAAAAGTGTATGCATCCTTTTTAAAGTTTTACTTTTTTTCTGATTACATAAATTTTGTTCCAATACATGAAAATATAAAAAAATTATAAATAACTTATACAAATAAAACAACAAGAGCTAGAAATTGGCTTAAAGTATTACTATTTTTTTTTTGTAGAATTTTTGTCAGACTTTAAGGCCTCAAAAATCCATAAAAAAATTTAAAAAAAAAAATTGAGAACGCAGTTTTTTCCTTTGTCTATCTTAAATAGATATCTGAAGTTGAAGTTTGAATTTTTTTCAAATTTCTTAAAAAATTAGGTCTTGGCCGTTTTTTTTTCGATTTGGAATCATTGTGTGAAGTCGCTTCTACGTAACTTGTATGAACATGTTTCGATGCATGTCGGCACGGGTTGTCATTATCCAAATGAGCAGAAATTGTATTTTAGTGTGTTTTAGGGGTAAATGAACGAAATTAGGGCCTAAGCCTCAACGAATTAAAATCTTCAAAAATAAGGGACACACTAATATACACATAGGAAATTATGTAATAAAATGTAACATATATACATAGGAAATAAAAATATATAAAATAGTTCCAGTATAGGGGCATGTACCCCCAACCCCTCCCCGCTTACCCCTGTGGACGCCCTTGTTTGACATTTCACGCTTGCCAAACGTATGGAAATTATTAAAAAATTAATATTGAAATTCCAGCTTGATGTCATAGGCGTCTGCCGGAATTTTTCAAGGGGGAGAGGGGGCTAAGTTTTCATTGGTGTGCACGTATAGGAAAATGATGATATGAAAATGTAACATATACACGTAGGAAATAAAAATATATAAAATTTTTCCAGTCCAAGGGGGCAAGTACCCCCCGCTTACCTCCGTCGACGCCTTTGTTTGCCATCAAGCGACATTTCACGCTTGCCGAACGTAAAAATTACTAAAAAATATTATTGGAAGTCCAGCTCAGATGTAAATATGCAAAGTGAATTTCATCGTGAAGTCGGTCTTCATCTTGGCTTCAGTGCTCGGTTATTTCATTGCACCGTGGAAAAGTGTGAGAGTGAGTACACTCTTTTGGACCATAAGCTACCAACAAGACAGAAGTTGTTGCGAAGTGAAGAAAACAGCCGACACGGCCAGTGTCGAAGAAGACCCAGAAGTGTTGATTAGGCGTCGATCAGCTAAATTAGACATCACCAGGGAGTCAACCAGGCTTATTTTTGCGGTTGGATTTGGGCCTACATCCGTATTAGATTGTGCTGAAGCAAAAATTGAAGCCAGGCGAACATAGACAACACCGTATGTACGCTTATTGGGCGAGAAATGGAATTGGGAATGTAGACCCCAGATTTGAATTTTGGGCAAAAAATCATCTCCTCGGACGAGGCCCATTTCTGGCATACATACATAGCCGCAGATGTAAACAAGCAAGTAATTGGAGGGACCAAAATCGACAACAAGTGTGCGACCAAGCATCAATGCTTCCACAGAGTGGATTTTCGATGAATTTCCGACTGTTTGATACGGTTTATGGCACAGCGGCATCATCGGACCTTATTTCTTTCAAAATAAGGAAAGAGACATCGTGAACGTCAATGGTCATCGGTATAGACCAGTCTCGACCACGTAGTACACACGCGTGTAAAGCAACACTTCGTCTTTTTACGTATACACGAAAGAGTAAATGAGAGAAATGCTGTTGCTGTGGTCGACACTGGTATAGAGCGATGTTAACCGACTTGCTGTAGTAACAGTGGTTTTTGATGATGCTTCATCGCCAAAAGTCGAATTGAATTCATCAATGACCTCTAGTTGCGACAATTCACATAGAAAGTTATAAAAAAAAAAATCACAAGAAAATGTTCACGTGTTAAATTCATTTTGTTGCCGAAATACAATTTTAAAAGCACTGTAAATAACACAATAAGCGCACGTACACCAAAACGTTGTGAGTACGTATTAGATAAAAAAGGTCAAACTTTCCAATGTAAATGTCAGTTTTTATGTTATGACATTGGATCTGATAACGATCCAGATATATAAGTTTTTATTGAATAATATATATGACATTATTTATGTTGTTTTTTTTTGTTTTTTTTTTTTTGCGTTTTGCTTTTTGATGAGCGCTGTTTTATGTAAAGATAGTTCCGTCAAAAAATGATGATAGATAAAAAAATGTAAACATAAATAAACGCGATACATCATGTTTTAATGATAAACATTTAATTGTTATCACAGACAGTGAGAATAACAAGTAAAAAAAAAATACACAATAGCAAAAAAAATAAAACATAAACAAAAACAAACAATATCACAAAAAATAAACAATAACAGAAATACAATAACAAAAAAAAAAATAAAAAAACAATAACATATTTGCACTTGCGTGTATTTGACCTACATTTAATATTAATTAAAACAAAACAAAGAAATTATCCACCCTCACCAACAATGGAAATTCAATAAATAAAAACACAATTAAAATTGATAAAATAAAAAACAAAAACAATTAAACAAAACAACCCACAATTAATACACTACGAAATAATAAACAGCAGAAATTGATTAAAAATGGCGGTTGTATACAATGAAGGAATGAAAAGTATTTGTAAGTTAATTTCATTGAGCCCAACATTTTCAAGGCCAAACACGAAATTTTCTGTCAATTTGATTAATTAATGTGACAGTAAGTTTTTTTCACTTGAGTTTTATAGATAAAAGTGACGCTTTTAAGCTCTAGAAAACACGAGGCGTAGCGAACAGCTGATTATTTGCACTATTGCCCTACAGTGTTGATATGTTACTATCTCAACTTGTAAATTTTGATAAGTTTTGTTTTTTTTTACTATGAAAAATATCGATATATTTATGATAAATAATATTTAATTATGAAATTTGATGAATTTCTCCGACTTGCTTTTTTATAAATCGAAATTTTTAGTCTAATTTACGTAGATTGCCTTTTAAGTCTTGCGCCTAACAATGAAAAAATAGTAGTTAATCGATGAAAATGCTTTTATTAATTTTTTTTTTTTCAAAGTATTCTCCAAGATAATCAATACACTTTTGCATTCATTGAAACCAATTTTCGAAACAGTTTTGCCACTTTGAAGTTGAGACCTCCGAAACCAGGGTTTTGAAGGCCTCATCGACCCGTTCGGACCTAGAAAAACGCGCACCACGCTTTTTTTAAATGTAAAGGTTACAAAAAGAAATCATTGGGTGCCCAATCGGAACCTTCGACCACCGGAACTCTTCGACCGACGATGCTACTTATAAATTTGCTGTTACCTTCTCATCATTCTTCCCTCACAAGTGCTCTCGGTCACGCGCCTCTCTGTAACCTTCGATGGAGTTCAATAAAAGTGACTTGGATAATGAATAAAACATGCAGTTCATGACGAATTTAAACAATAAGAGGCATCGAAAATTCGTTTTGTGGAAATACCATACATTATATGAATGACTGAAATACGAGTTGAATGCTAGGTATACGACCGTTTTCAAAAACGTATAGCTCGCATATATTTATACTTAAAAAATATGCAAAAAAAAATCATGAAATCATTCAAAGTTACAAGGGGGAGTTACCCCTTAGTTTGTTTATGTTTTGGCCGTGGTAAGTTTCTCTAAACTCAGTGAAATTTTACACAGTGGTGAGAATCCAAACCACCTGAATAACTCAAACTAGGACCCAAACTGGGTGAGTTTGTCAATAAAACTTACGAACATAGGCACATATAATAAGGCTATTCACAATGTGGTGTATTTAGTCTTGTTGTCTGTATCTATGGTAAATACGGATTCTGTGGTTAATTACACAAACAAAATGTAAACAACTAAAAAATACCATACTTACCACAAAAGCAACACTGTTAATCATTGTATTTATGATGTATTTGTGATAATTGCTTGTTAAAAACATAAAATGGGAAATTAAGTGCGTGCTTACGTTTACTTTCTACATTGACTTATTTTAACAATATTATAGGCTGAATTGAACATGAACAATAATAAAAAAAAAGAGAGAAACCCAATAAGAAGTGGACCAGAGATAGTCAAAATGATCCTTCAATTTCTTTTGAATTTTTCCGCATCTTTGTGGTTTTATAAGCTTATTTACGTAAGCAAAATCAGGTGATTGTAAATAATTAACAAATTAACAAAAGGTATGTTCACGATCTTTTTTTTGTGTAAATTTTTAACATATTTACCACAAATACACCACATTGTGAACACCCTTAATATTGTGTTTGTATTGACTTAAATTTGACATAAACCTTGCAAAGTGCTATCCCTTTCACAGCGAAGTTTCCAATCTTGTTATCTCTGCTAGTCACCCCAGAAATGGTCGATAAAATCCACGGAATGATATTGGACGATTGGAGAGTGAAATTCTGTGAGGTTGCTGAGGCTCTAGGCATCTCAACTGAGTGGATTCATCATATTTTACATGAATATTTTATCATGAAAAAGCTGTCTGCGAGTTGGGTGCCACCGTTGCTCACAATTGACCACAAACGCAGTCGTGTGATCACTCCAAAAGAGTGTTTGGCGATGTTCAACCGCAATGTGAAGGAGATTTTGTACCATTTCATAACCGTAGAACAGTGGGGACCAAGAAATTTTAAGCGCGGACCAATGCTTAAAAAACAAAAAAACAAAAACACAAAATGTTGCTCCGCGTTGCGTTTGGCTAAAAATCAAATAAAACACAAAAACAATTACAATGCAATAAAATCACATGTCATGAAAAATTATTCGACACACAAGTAACGGGACAATCAGCTTCAGCATCGACATCATCGAGTGTGCGTTTTTTTATTTTGGCTTTGTATGCATTTGTTTTTGTAAAGTTCGCTGGAAAATGTGCTGAACGAGTGCGGTTGTTTTTTGCAGGCGTTCTTTGATTTTGGCTCATCGCAAAGACAAAGCTTAGATAGAAAAAAATTTGTATAAAGGGCCATGCGGGCCATACGGGCCACTACGTGGGCATGTTTGCCGTAGACGAAACATTGTGATATACAACACACCAGAGACTAAGGAACAGTAAAAACTTCGGTCCAAGCTCTTGCTCTGAATCAGTCAAGAAAAAGTAGAGTTCTCCGTGTGAACGTGCACCAAAGAATACCCAGGTGGGTCTGTCGACCAACAAAGTAACGACAACAGTCTTTTGGAATGCAAGTGGAGTCATTAACATGGATAATCTTGAAAAGAGTAAAACGATCACCGGCAAATATTATTCACAGCTATTGGACAGACAAATTTTGCCGAGGAAAAGGAGCTCTTTGACCATGACAGTACATAGGTTCACACGTCTGTAGTCGCCATGGTAAAAATGCACAAAATGAGCTTTGAACTGCTATCCCCCCCCCCCATCGAATTCTCCACATTTAGCGCAATGTGACTATTTCCTATTTCTTAACCTGTAAAAAAGACTCGGCCGTATAAGATTTGGGTTGAATGAAGAGGTCATCACTGAAAGAAACCCATATATTGAGGATCTTGATAGAACCAATTATTTGAAAGGAAGAAAAAAATTGTAAAATCTTTGAGCTAAATGCAAAGATCTAAAAGGAGAATTTGCAAAGAAATAACATGCTTTTTTGTCGAAAAAATTCATATTATTCAAAAAGTAACTGATTTATCAAATTACCCCCGACCCATAGGTATCAAGATTTTAAAAATAAGTAACAATGATAGGACTTTGTTGAAACCCATCATTCCATTATTATTATTCATATTTGTATTTCCGTTAGTATTGTCTTCATTACATTTTGCATTTTTTAACACGAATATCAATTTTGTCGCCATGTTCAAAATGTCTTCAGTCACCATCAGCGCCGCGCAAAGCGCGGTTTTAAGACCAGGGGTCAAACCAAACCCACGATGAAATATTTTTAACAACATTGCCAATTAATTATAGCAATTTTGATTAATTCCTTTACATATTTTTCAAGCTTGCCAAATATTGCTGCAAAGCGTTAAAGCAAAATCTTCAACGTGAGAAGCAATTTTATTGTTTTTTACCTTTTGCGTATCTATCGGATACGCATCGCTTGAGAAAGCGTCAAAATAGATAATGCTATAGATTTTTTTTTTTTATATAAATTTTTATTATTGCTTATTTATCACTGCTTAGTATTGAGGAGTTTGGATGTGTTGTTGTTGGTGGGAATTTTAACCATAGTTGACAGAAACATACACGTGAACACCGACATGCCACAGAGTGGGATTTAAGCGGGGTAAAAATCAACAATTTCGATTATATAGTTGAAACATCTAATGATGCAGTTTTGGAGAGAAATATTTTACATAGTAGATAAGGGCTTAACCTGAAAGGAAATATTTTGTCCTTAGTAAGTATTTTGCTTAAAAAAATTAAACTAGTATTTAAAGTAATACGATGTGTTCACGCTATTACTGTTGCTTTTGTGCAAAATATTATTATTTCTTCAATTATAATAAATTTTTTAAAGAAAAATATAATTATTTCAATTATTTAACGGCAGAAAAGGACTTGGACGATATAAATGGTTCGATAGATGCTATGTTTTAACATCAAAATAGCTCTATAAATTGCAGCATTTTCAAATTTTCTCCTTCTTCATGCCTGTTCTGTCCATGAAACACTAACATATGGAAAGGACATAACTAATGCGACAGTACTTCCTATTTATTTGTTCTCCCCGAAATAAACTCCCAGAAGCAAATGTTGTTACGGCTTTCCATCAAGCAGAACATCTTGCACATGTATCACCACACTTCAAACCAAGGCAGACATGACTAAATAGTTTTTACATCTGAAATCCTGAAAGCCATCCCACTGTGCTCCACTAAAAGTATTTTAATCTTTAGTAGATAATGCAGTATAGTTTTGGTCATAAAGATAAACCATTACCTAGGCAAAAATACTAGACTATTTGAATCAGGCAGGTGGGCATACATTAGTACCCTTGCTGTATAGTGCTGTATAGTGCACCGAGAAAAAAAAATCAATAGTAAAATCACCTAAGCCGGCTTAGTTGGAAAGAATATCTGTGGAAAATTTAAAATGTATGCTTATTCGCCAAAGCAATGTATTGTTTTTTTTTTTAATGAAAAATTTTTGAAAAAAATATTTGATTTGCCCAAGCCAAGTATATTATACAGTTATTGACAATAAAATAGAAGCAATTACTTTGTAGAAACACAATCATAAATTTCCGATATTTTGATATTGCTTTTCGATAACTTTTGTGCATATATCATATGACTTATTTATATATTAAAAACTGATACGATGGCAACACTGTTGAATTTAACTGTTAAAGATAATTGAGCATTTCGTGAGAAGCACGCGTTGACTATTGTGACAAAAAAATAGAATCAAAATACACAAAGTTTATTAACAAGTGAATTTTTTGGCAAATTACAATTGTAAGTATCAACAAGCTTAAAAAAAAATATTATTAAATAGAGAATTGCTGTACATTTAGGAGCAATGGGTCTGGGAAAACACTGTTTGGAGAAAGAACGCAAATATGTAAAAAAAAATGCATAAGGGTGGTCTTACTCAAAGAAAACTTGCGGAAGTATTGAATCAATCCCAAAAATTCGCATTTACCGCTCTTTAGATTGCGAACTGCGAGGCGGTCCACGTAAAACAATATCACAGGATGATGATTAAATTGAGTTTTTATCAATGCTTGATCCTTTCAAGTCCTCTGCAGCCATAAGAGAGAAATTTCTCTAGATATTTCTTCACGAGCTGTGGCTCGTCTTGTAGATAAGAATCTCTTCGGTCACGTAAAGTGGCAATGCTCACAAAAAGGCATCGAAGCCATCGGGTTCAGTTTGCAAAACGCACTGCTGTTGGACTGGCGAAGAAAATGGAAAAAAGTGGCGACAAATATTATGGTGTGATGAATCCAAAATAAATATGATTGGAAATGATGGAAAGATCTGGGTCTGAGGACCAAAAAATTCTGAAATTAACCCTAGATATACCACAAAATCATTTAAGCATGGAGAAGGAAACATCATGATCTGAACACGTTTTTCGTGGTATGGTGTTGGACCAATTTTTTGGATTAAAGAAAATATGGACGGACATCTTTATGTTAGAATTTTAAATGATGTTATGCTGCCTTACGCCGAATGGAATATGCCTGTGATATGGCAGTTCCAACACGACAATGACCCGAAACATACTTCGGGTCTTGTTAAAGGGTGGTTACAGAAACATAAAATCGATGTTATGACGTGGTCCGCGCAGTCGCCGGAATTAAATCCGATAGAAAATCTGTGAAAGATTGTCAAGGAAACGCTGGGACCCAATAAACCAACAAATAAGGTTGAGCTCTGGCAAAAAGTAAAAGAGGCTTGGTACTGTATTCTAGATAATGTTTGCAATACCCTGGTAGAATCCATGCCAAAAAGATGTGCCGCTGTACTTGCACATAAAGGCTGTGCAACGAAATATTAATAAAGTTTTACTTTTTTATGCATTTAATAGTATTATTTTTAAGTCATAGCTGAGTGATTCTATTTTTTCTATTATATTTTCAGGTGAATTTTAAAGCTGTCCTTTTAAAAGTGATACTTTAGAATACATGACGTGTTTTACTTTTCAAGTAGTTGTTTAATAAATGGAAAATAAAGTTAAAAATAAAAAAAAATGTTTCAGCAGGCTTAATCTCCTTGATTTTTTAACGAAATAAAATCAGTAAAATATTTGATACCATCGAAAACTTTGACACTTTCTCAAAATGGTATGGACTTGAACACTATGTTCGTTAGATTAAGCAAGTACGCTAATATAGTATAAACTGTCAAAGTCATAATGTATAAATTACAAAATACTTTGTTAATTTGTTCAAATCAGTATCGGTAAGTTAAATATGTACAGTTTAGATGTTTTGACGAATAACTTAGGAGTCTGAAAACTGCCAAAGACATCTGATAAATTATACTAGGTTTTTTGTTAATTTTGCATAAGCTTTTTTCTCGGTGCAGTAAGTAAAATTTTTTTTTAAAAATGTGTGTGTATGTGAGTGTATATTAGACCGTACCACCTCCTATGCAAAAAAAAAAGTGCGCCGGATAGCAGCGAATATGACGCATTTTTGCAAGACAATTACGAAAAAACGACCCCTACGTTTTTTTGACCGAACGTAGGGGTCGCGCATTGACATATTCTTCATATCTCTGGTGTTTACAGTCGGATTTCGAAGTTTGGTATATCAATGTTTTTGTCTCAAGGAGACCAATATATAAAGGTCATTGACCTCAAGTGTACCGTTCTAGAACTTACCCTCCAGATTTCAGTTCCTACCATCCTATTATGCCACCCTAATATCAAAAAAATAAAGCTCTTAAAATATCATTAATCTTTTGCTCAGGAAGTACATATATCGATATTTCCAGCAGAACTATTTTAAAAAATTTTTATCATTGGCGTTGCAGATTTTTTATTCTTTTACAAGCTTTAAAATTCCTCAAAATCAATTTAAGGCCTTCCAAGGACTTGTAGGAATATACATGTTTTTTTTTTATTTTGGAGAAAAAATAATTGGTCTCTTTCAGACAAAAACATCGATATGTCATTCAATACGATCAGCCTTTTAATACCGAAGATATGATGAAAATGAAAAAAGGGAGCTCTACGTTCGGCATAATATTTTTAAAAATAGTTCTCCTGGAAATATCTATATACTTCCTGAGCAAAAGATTTATTACATTTTAAGAGCTTTATTTTTTTAATATTAGGGTGGCACATTAGGTAGGAACTGAGATCTGGAGGGTAAGTACTAGAATTGTACACCTGAGGTCAATGACTTCTATAGAGGTCATATTGGTCTTCTTGAGACAAAAACATTGATATACCAAATTTTGAAATCCGACTGTAAACACCAGAGATATGAAGAAATATGTCAAATCGCGACCCCTACGTTCGGTAAAAAACAATTTTTTTTCGTAATTTTCTTGGAGAAATGCGTCATATTCGCTGGTATATGGCGCAATTTTTTTTTAAGCACGGTCTTGTGTATATGTCGGCATGATTTTGTATTTTCTTATTTATTTTTTTTTTGTGGTTCAATTCTAAGTAGGCTGCTATTTATATTTCGGGATCTGTGAATTCTAATGTTGCAAATCCGAGGCAAATTGACATTTTCATTGCTAACTTTGCTAACTTTCGATCGTGGGATAAATAAACATAAACATAAACATAAACATTTTCTAGCGTATAAGTACTCATAAATTTTTGGTTTACTTGCGTTTAATGTGTTGTTTATAGTGGTTTTAAAATTGTAGTTCAGCAAAAAAAAAAATAGATTTTACACGTGAATATTTTTGTGCGCTTTATGTTTTTACAAATATTGACGTGAATTATCTCAACAAGAGGGCATCGATAAACTCAATTCGACTTTTTTCAATGACGTCCCATCAAAAATCTCTCTGTTGATAGGTAGTACACAGAATTCTAGCGGGGGCGCACTTCTTTCACTAACGACTTTCGTGAAGGGGGGCCAAAATCTTTTGTTGTGTCACAAAATCTTGAAATTTCGCGAACTGATAATGCTTGATCATCATGTGACATACCATGAAATTGAGGCGTCTCTAGGCATTATTTCAACCAGCATACTTTCACTATTTTACATGAACACATATTTGTGAAAAAGTTTTGTTCACGTTGGATTCCACTTAATTTGATAAACGCCTAAAATAATAGGCTCGTGTGGATTGGTGCAAAGAAGCGCTCAAGAAGTACAATCGCGGTGCTTCAAAAGATGGATCTATGCGTATGAGCCTGAAAGTAACATCAGTCGACTTCTTTCAAGATGAACCAAATCCAACATTACTTCTTCCAGCTCAAAACATTGCGAAGCAATTGATCGCCCTTAAAACTTTTAATGTGGCCATGTTACGATACCACTTGAGACTCGTAGAGCGGTCAATTTCGAATGGTACACAACCATTTTTTTGCTAGATGTGTTTCGTGAAATGAGAAAAACAAACAAGTGCCTTATATTTTTTTCTTCATCAAGACAATGTTAGTTAAATGGGCCATATATTCCTGATTTGGCACCCAATGACTACTTTTCCCGAACAAACTGCGTGGACAATGATTTTGGACGGCACAAGATGCCGATGATACAATAAAAAACTATCTTTTCGAGGTGTCTCAGGCGAAATAGAATAAATTTTATGACAAATGGTTCGAGCGTATCCAAAAATGTATGAAAATGAAACACAATAAAATGTTATGTGTGCTGGTGGAAGTAATAACCAGACATGCCTCAATCTCACATGATCAGCTATGGGCCAAGAATGATACAAACGAGATTACGCGTTCCGCAAATGAGAGAGAGAGAGCATGACGTCACAAGCGATATTGTCAGACTTTGGAATAATTTTACTCCCACACCCATGCCTCAATATTTTTTTTCCTTATTTTTATAATATGTATATGAACCTGCTTAACCCATTGCTATAATCAAATTTTGTCAGTCTCGAATAGTTTAGGAGATAAAAATCTTGAAAGTTTAAAAATTCAGATTTTTCGTTCACGAAAATATTCATATTTCTATACAGAAGAGTAAATATGTTTACTTTACTTTTTCGAAAGAATTTATTTTCAATTTCGTTAATTTGCCTAAGAGATCGCACATTTGCATACGTTTTTGTCAAGCAAAAGTACTGTGTGACGTCATGCACTCAGTGGAGAAAGAGAGCATTAGATAACGGGGCTACGGAACGCGTAATCTTGTTTCTATCATTCTGGGCTATGGGCAAGGAGAAAGCTTCGGAGTTAGCTGAGAGCAATTGAGAGCAAAGGCTTATGTAACAACACAAAATGCAACAACAACTCAAAGACAAAAGACAAACACAGAAACAACACAGAAGCTTTAAATATAGTGGTGCCCAAAACCGATCATGCATTATAAGTTAACGCACAGAAGTTTTTTATAAATAGTAATGTCAGAGAGTGGACCTATTTGATATGAATTCGCAGGAACAAAATAAAAAGAACTTTCCTGTTATCTAACGAGTTACTTAATTTTTGTCTTGTTTAGTTTTAAAAAATTAAAAAAAAAATATTATTTTTTATTCAATAAAAAAAAATTGAGTGGTGGCCGTGGGCGAGTGCGTTGAACAGTACGTGGACATCTCGATGCCAATTCGAGATCAGGTTCGAATCCAAGCTGAGACAGAAAACTATTTTAATTGAAATTGTCCATCCAGTCGAAACTGCAGAGAATGGAAAATTTCAGAGAGTATATAATGCCATGTAAAGCTTCTTGAGAACATCCACATTAGCCGTTCGGAGTTGGCATAAAACAAGTAGGTCCAGTTTTTGGTTATTTATGTACAAAACATTTAATAACACACACAATACAATTTTATCATAAGAAGCACGGTTAAAGTCCTTTCAAGCGCTGAAATGGCCAATTAATTTTTTATATTTTATAAACTCAAATATTAAGGTCGCTTAGTCCAATAAAAGATTTGACATTTGACATTTATAAGTCTGTGTTTAATTTTTTTTTTAAATCCGTTTTGAAAGGTTTTCCAGGATCTCATAATAAATGTTTCAGTTGGCAGTTGGCTGCCAAAAGTCTGTATTTTTATGCAATTTTATTTTACGGAACACACATTTGGTCTCATGCTACAGAATTGGTCAGTTGGTAGCTCTGGAATTGAAATTTCGACGGTATATTCGTGATTATTGACCCAAAAGACCTTTAAACAAAATGCAAGATTTGTGGCACTTTAGTCAAGATTTAAATTTTAAGATTTAATATTTTAAATTTTATCCAGATCCGCCACTTAGACTCTATCCATCACTCATATTTGATATTGGGCAGAACTTAAATCACATAATTTACCCCATTACAATCTTTTTTACCAAAAATTATAAAAATTTAAACGATTAACTTTAATGCGCCCATGCTAATAATAATATCGCTAAAAAACATAATAATATCACTAAAAGACCAAATCGCCTTGTTCAAGTTCAACTTTTCAATATTATTGAATATTTAAAACTTGTCACTTATTTTAAAACATAGCCTATGACATCTAATCATTATCACATCACTTCAATTTCCGGCACATTTCCGGCCACATCCGGTGCCGCCAACTTGACACCATTTTCGGTTTGGTGTTAAGTTCTCTCAACACCTAGCATAATTTTGCCTTAAAACTTCAGCTTGTGCAGAACAAAACTAAAGTGAAAAAAAATAACCGAATATAAATAAAATAATAAAAAAAAAAATAAAAAATTACATTTAATTAATAAACTTTTGACAGCGCTCCATAGAGAGATGATAGCAACAGCATGTTGCCACTTGGTAGCGGAGATGTCTTTACACGCACTCTCACACACACACACACAAGCACTTTGCTGCCTGCCAAGCAAGTGTCACCAAGGCTGCCACAGCTGCGGTTATCTAAATTGCTGCTGCTGCTGCTTATTATAACTGCTGTAGACTTGAGTCTAAGTTGGAAATGGCAACGAGATGAGTTTATATGACGACCATCCATGTTGTCGTCTTCTCTCCAACATCTGCCTTCAACACTTGGCCTAGTCTTCTAGTCGAGAGCGAGAATGTACTTGAACTCGTTATATACCCCGTTGTCATTTACTCGTTCACTCACTCACTCACTCACTCCGTCATTTATTCATTAAAACACACTCTATGTTACTTTATCATTCATTCATTAATTCATTCATTCACTTTAAGAATGCATTAATTTATGTGCTCAGCAGTGTTGCAACGTAGTAGAACGTCACGTTAAGGCATTAAAGAGGTATAAATAAATTATGACCAGCATTAACGGTAACTTATAAAAGTAGAAATGTGTGCAATTTATGTTTGTATGTGATACGAGCGCAGGTGTGGAAATAACTTTTACCACTGAACCAGAAGCGAAGTTGATTTAATGAAAGTGATAGTTAAGCGAAGGTTTTTGGTCTGCTGTATTTTCTCTGAGAAACCATTGTTTTCGTATTTGAAGTTCCTTTGAGATGTGTTCATTTGCAATACATGTGATGATTTATTGTTATATCGAAAATAATATATATTATGTTTATCCCAAAAACGTTCACAAATGATTTATAAACTTGTTGTTGCTGGGATTTGAACTCTTGTCGTTTGGATATGAACTCTGCCTCTACTACTATAGGCCATTTCTTTTTTTCAAATCAGGGTAATTAGTGCCACAAGTTTATAAATAAAATTGAAAAAAAAAATGTTCATAAAATTATCACTGATAATATATTTAAGAATCATTTTACGATCAAAAACTAATATATCATTTATGATTCATTTGCGAAGGCATTTAAAATTAAAATTTATTAAAATTATAATTAATTAAAACAAAAAGTTATTATTTTACAGGAGAAACATTATCAATTAATAATAGTTGAAATGAGGTGTTTTTTTTATTTTTTTTTTTAATTTTTTTTTTTTTTTGATAATTTTGACCACAACTCAAGTAAGCTTCAAGTTAATAATTGCATGGAATTGGCGGTGTCACGGACAATGTGACTTGCTACATATATTTCGGGAACAAATGCAGGGACCAAAATATTTTTCATTGAAAATATCTGTATTGTTTTTCGAAATATTCTCCTTTTTAATTAATACATTTTTGTATAGGTTCCACCATTTGCCACAGCATTCCGCTTGAGACATCTCCAAAACATAGTTTTTGAAAGCATCAACGGCTCCTTCTGGCATCGAAAATCGTTGTCCACTCAGTTTTTACCTGATATGCGGGAACAAAAAGAAGTCACTAGGTTCCAAATCGGGACTGTAAAGCGGATTACTCATTGATTCGATGTTTTGAGTGCTCGAAAATGCCTTTGTTTTTGCGGGAGCTCGCATTGTTTTGATGAAGAGTAATTCTTCGGCGTTTATTTGTTTGTTCTTATTATTTCACGAAACACTTCTGGTAAACAAATGGTTGTGTACAATTCCAAATTGACCGTCCTTCATGTCTCTTGGCTATATGACCAGTTTTTTTAAAGAAACAGGCGAACATTTGCTTTGCACTGTTTCGAGCTCGAACAACTTTTGTTGGATTTGGTTCGTCTTGAAAGACCTATGCAGTCGACTGCTGTTTACTTTCAGGTTCATACGCATAGATGAACCAGTCACCAGTCTCACGATTTTAGATACGTCTTTGGAAGCGCCGCGATTGTATTTCTTGAGCGATTCCTTGCACCAATCGACACAACCGAACCGTTTTTTTAACAATTGTCAAATTATGTGGAATCAAATCAAATCTTTTTCACAACCATGTTCTCATGTAAAATGCCGGCCTTGGTAGTTCGACTGCTACCCCAGAGGTCCCGGGTTCGAATCTTGGACAGGAAATGGTCCTATGCATTAAACTTTCGCATTTGCAATTTTCTTTCCTCATTTCTAATCAAATGAAATTTGAAACTCATCAATATTTACGGCTTGAAGTCATGGTTGGTGGTAGAGAAGTTTGTGGATGAGATTGCCTTATAACTTGAATTGACTGAGGTATAGGCATAACACTTGCCTCAGATTCAAATTCCATCTGTTTCTACACTAAGGGAAATAACGCATATTAGCACTGTCCACGCCTGAGTATAAATTTTTTTTAAATATTTACGTGGATAAATCGAATGTTTTCCTTACAACTCGTTTTTTGCCAGTATTTGAATTTTATTTATACCACACACGTACACACATATTCCATACAAGCAAGCATCAACAGCAATGCATACGTACGCACATATTCCAACAAGCAGCAACAGCATCGCACTCTGTTCCTGCAGTTTATTTCTTGCAGTTGCAGGTTTCTTATAGTTCTCATTTAGTTATTGTTGCAAGGGTAATATAGCCTGGATTTTTGGTAAAGAAATGAACTGATGTAGGGTGGAGTGACAACTTGATATTTGCTCACAAATATCTTGCACCGGTTGTCATTTACCTACATATTTTGTTTCTAATTTTTTATAAAACTTTTTTTTCCTCTAATTTATACTATTTTTGACACTTGGTGCGCTAATATTGCAACAACTGTCAAAAATAGTATAAATTAGAGAACGAAAAAAGTGAAACAGAGATGGACGCAATATTCAATTTAAATTTGTTGTTATTTAAATTCAATATTTTTATATAAATTTTCTTTAAATGCGATAGTTTTATTTTCAAATAGTAAATATTTGAAAGATATTTTAAAAAAATTCGTGCATAATTTTAATTTTTTTTATATTAATTCTGTTTAAATATTTAAATATTTTGAATATAAAAGTATTCAAATAA
Organism: Pherbina coryleti; assembly: GCA_943735915.1. Lineage (NCBI taxonomy): Eukaryota > Metazoa > Arthropoda > Insecta > Diptera > Sciomyzidae > Pherbina > Pherbina coryleti. The sequence continues at coordinate 21,267,110 of OX030952.1, forward strand.
ATTTTAAATATTTACGTAGTCGATTTATGCAAATGCGTTATTGGTGCAAAATTGACTCGCTTTTTGGATAAATTAAAAAAGTTTTTGGATGAATTTCATATTTTTTCTCTTAGTGTATGCTTTCCACCACCACGCTTAGAACAATCCTACACATGTTTTACTTAATTGTCCTTTCCTCCCACTAATCTATCACCACATTTTCAAATCAAGGCACACTTGACTGAATAGGTATTTCACCTGAAATCCTTGGTTCAAAGCTAAAAAAAAAAACCAAAAAAAATGTCCCGTGACGAGCAAGCATTTTCAGTTCGCACACAGCATCAATGTTTTTTAATTTTTTCAGTGAGCGGTATAGCTTATATTCTGTGTAACACCGATAAAATGAGGTTTTTAATTGTGTTTTATCGTCAAAAGTCGAATTCAGTTCATCAATGCACTATTCTTGAGATAATTCCCTTCGAGAGTTGTAAAAAATAATCGCACAAAAATGTTCACGTGTTAATTGCATTTTTTTGCTGTAATACAATTTTAAAAGCACTGAAAACAACACAACAATCGAACATACACCGAAACGTTGGAATTATGTATAAGCTAAAGAATTTCAAATGTTCCAATGGACACCAGTCAATTTACTTGAATGAAATTAGCGCTGCCAGATACCAAAATATAAGTAGCAGGCTACATTTTAACTTAGCACCACATCTATATTCTCGTTTTAAGGCTTATCCGTAGTCCTTCTCTTTTCATGAAACTTTTCCTTAACCCTAGTCTTATTATTTTATTATCATTTTATTTTTCCTACCACTTCTCCTTGTCCTGGTCTAAGTCCTTGTCCAAATTCTCGTTTAAGTCCATGTTTAAATGTTTTTCCAAACCATTGTACGAATCATTTTCCTTAACCTTGTCCCACATTTTGTCCCAATCTTTTTCATAATTGTTGACCTAAGCGTTGCTTAAATTAATTTCCTAATTCCTGTCGTAATCCTTGTCTGAATACTCGTCCTTATTTTTGTGTTTTTATTTGTAGAAATCTTTCGTCTAATCTTTACAAAAATCTATACCTTTTCGTGGTCCTTATTTTTTCCCCGATCCTTATCCTAATTCTAATTAAGTCTCAACTCATTATTCTAAAATTTTCTGCATTTTGTTTTAATTTTTTTTTTATTTTTAGTTTTAGTTTACACTATATTTTAATTTTATTTTAAGTGTTATTTTTATTTGTATTTTAATTTGTCTTTTTAGTTTTAGTTTTAGTTTTAGTTTTAGTTTTACTTTTATATTCATTTTCATTTTTATTTTCATTTTTGTCTTATTGTTATTTTTATTTCTATTTTTCTTTTTATTTATATTTTTACTTTTATTTTTATTTTGATTTTTATTTTCATTTTTATTTTATTTTCTTTTTTATTTTATTTTTATTTTTATTTACATTTTTGTTTTTATTTTATTTTTATTTTCATTTTCATTTTCATTTTTATTTTGTTTTATTTTTATTTTTATTTTTATTTTTATTTTTATTTTTATTATTCTATTTATTATTATTTTTATTTTTATTTTTATTTTTATTTTTATTTTTATTCACATTTTTATTTTTATTTTTATTTGTAGTTTTGTTTTTATTTATATTTTTATTTATATTTGTATTTATATTTTTATTTTTATTTTAATTTTTACTTTTACTTTTATTTTTATTTTTATTTTTATTTTTATTTTTATTTATATTTTTATTTTTACTTTCATTTTAATTTTTTTTTTACATTTTTATTTGTATTTTTATATTATGTTAATTTTTATTTATATTTTCACTTTCGTTTTTATTTTTATTTTATTTTTAATTACATTTTTATATTAATTTTCATTTTTATTTTTATTTTTATTTGCATTTTTATTTTAATTTTTATATTATTTTCATTTTTATTTATATTTTCATTATCATTTGATTTTTATCTTATTTCTATTTACATTTTTATTTTAATTTTCATTTTTATTGTTATTTTTATTTTTACTTTTATTCTTATTTTTATGTATGCATTCATTTTTATTTTTATTATTATTTTTATTTTTATTTTTATTCTTATTTTTATTATTTTTGTTATTTTCATTTTCATTTTTATTTTCTTTTTTATTTTTATTTTTCTTTTATTTTATTGTTATTAGTTTTATTTTTTTTGTTTGTATTTTTATTTTTATTTTTATTTATAGTTTTATTATTATTTTTATTTTTACTTTTATTTTTATTTACATTTTTATTTTTATTTACATTTTTATTTTTATGTTTATATTTATTTTTATTTTTAGTTTTAGTTTTATTTTTATTTTTATTTTTATTTTTACTTTTATTTGCATTTTAATTTTCTTTTTGATTTTTATTTTAATTCTTATTTATGTTTATTTTTATTTTAATTTTTATTTTTATTTTTAATTTTTTTAAATTTATTTTTATTTTTATTTTAATATGTATTTACATTTTCATTTGTATTTTTTGTTGTATTTTTTTTTTTATTTATACTTTTATTTTTGTTTATATTTATATTCATATTCATTTTCATTTTCATTTTCATTTTAATTTTTATTTCTATTTTTATTTTTATTTTTATATTCTTTTTTATTTTAATTTTTAATTGTGTATCATTTTTATATTTATTTTTTTTTTTTGCTATTTATAATTTATGGGGCATTCTTTGTCAAATCGGCCAATCCCCCACTCCCTAAACGTCTGAATGTTTGAGATAAAAAGTTCCACGGTGACTTAAAGTTTTTCTTTGTGCCGCCGTTTGGCGCTATTGAAATTTTTTATAATTTAGAGGTGTTTCGGCCACTTTTTTTGACAAAAATTACTAAAAAAAAAGTGAAAAATTGGGTCCAAAAAATATTTGAAGTTCAAACTTAAATGATTTGTTTTGCGTCCATTTTTTGCGTAATCATTTCTGTCCAAAAAAGTGGCCAAAAAACCTCCAAATTATAAAAAATATCAAGAGCTTCAAACGGCAGCAAAAAAAATAGAGATTTCAAGGCAAATATTTAAAAAATTCAGACGTTTAGGGTGGGGGGGGTGGGCGATTTGATAATTTGATAAGGAACGCCCCATATTTTTAATAAAATATTTTTTGTATATTTTTCCTTATTATTTTCTTTTTTTATAATTTCTTAAATTTTTTTCTATTTTTGTCAACATTCGCAAACTCTTAGTATTCGTCAAACTTTTGGTTCAGTGGGATATCTCTGTTGCTTTTTGTTTTTCACGTAGTGCATATAAATTTTTTTCAATTTTTCAAAATTTTCGCGTGAAACGAGAAATGTCAACGTGACATTAAAACTATAGCTAACTTGCTCTTTAAGGCTCTTTAGTGCTCATGCAATATCTTTCTCATCTTCTTCTTCGTCGTAAACTATTCATGCTTTAATGTAATGTTTTAATTGCAGAGTGTGTATGTGTATTACTTACATGTTTATATATTAAGTTATATAGTCTAATTTTAGGCACATAAACAGCGTTAATTGCTGTCAAATGTTTTATGCTGAAGTTTAGTAGCGAGCATATTACGAATACTCAGAGAAGGTTATTTAATAGTTTATGTATAAAACAACATTTCGTTTATTAACTCTTATGTTGCTTATCTACAAAACATGATCCTGTTCAAATAGAACTGAATATCACTTGAACTTCAATCGCTTGCTTTTAACTAAATTAAGTTTGTTTTCTTTCTCAAAAATGTCTGTAGCATTTGACCATATACGCACTGCCTCTGCTTTTAAAGATTTTTCTGTAAATATTGAGGTGAACATTATTTACTTTACCATTTATATAGTTATTTACATTTATGGTGTGGAACAATTTGTCTTTCTTTCATTTTGCAACTGTCATCTATATGACAGCTCATTTAGTTGTTGTCATTCGCATTGTTGTGGTCTATGAAAAAATCACATAAATATTCGCCTAAGGCTTTAAAATGATTTTGCCACTTTGCAAAAATCTTGACAATGTTTTGTGAAATTTCATCCATTTTTGTTTTCTCCTATCTTGTACTCTATCTTGTACCCTAGGTCTAGGGCAGCGAACAAAAACATAAAAACTTTTGTCATGCTCACTAAATGATGTCAAAGTGCCTGAAATTAGAAAGCCAAAATTAACATTCTAACTTTTACACAGTGCAACAAACAAAATATGTTATATTTTTTCCCAATTTTAACCACTTTGACATCATTTACTGAGCATGACGAATGTTTTTTTTTTTAAAAAATGTTTATGAAAGCCTAAAATTTGGGAAAAAATTTTAATACTGTCTTACTGTGTTATTTTAGATATCGGTGAATAAGTGTAGAACGAATATGTTAAGATTTCATTTCTACTAGTTTTAAAAAGTGAGAATTGTGTTTTTTTTATAATTTTACTCATATTTTCTTTTGTTTCTTTTCTCTTCCAGGTATGTTTGGACATATATACAATGAGGCGTTTTCAAGCTTTTGTAAGTAAATGTTCATATCTACCCAGCAAGCATAACGACTCTTTTAAGACTCATATAAGTGAGTTTTTATCATAATTTTGAGTCATATCATGAAAAAAGACTTTTTTATGAGTAAATTTTCGTAGGTTATGGGCTTCAAAATATGACTCATAATAATGACTGCTTTGTGTCTCATTTTATACTCAAAATTAAAACAGTTTTAAGTCTCATGTTTAATTCTCTTTTAAGACTCATAATAAAGACTCTTTAAATACTTATTATGAATACTCTTTTAGAACTCATATAAATTAGTCTTTTGAACTCAAAATTAAGACTCTTTTAATAGCCACATTTAATACTCTTTTAAGAATCATGTAATGGAATCTCTAAAGGCTCATAATGAAGACTTTTTCAGAACTCATAGAAGTAACAATGATCCAGTCAGGTTGAAATATATTTTTAGATTAAAATTTATTTAAAATATTTTATAATTAAAAAAAAAAAATGACAAAAATATTTTTTTAAACATTTCAAATAAAAAGCAATTGTAGAAAAATTTAAAGTTAAAATTTTCACTCTGCCATATTAACACGTATCCTTTCATTCACTGACCGACTGAAAGATAAATTATGACGTATTGGAGCATTCACTTCGAAAAATATATTCACATGCTCACATATTATCATCACATTATAAATTAAAGAGGATCAGCCGTGATGGTCACACATACATATGCACCAACTTTTTTATGTATTAAGAAGATAAAAATATAACTTTAAAGTTTATAAAATCCTCTCAGAACCGAATTGTCGAATTCTCATAAAACACTCGTTTATAAGACTCTTTTATGAGGCATTTTTATAATTACGCGTATATTTGTGAGTCGTTGTTATGAACAATCAAAATACCGTCTTGTTTAGGACTTTTTAATGAGTTCTTTTTATGAGAACTCATAAAGCAAGCATAATAATGACTCTTTTAAGAGTCTTATTTTTGAGTAATCATTTTGCAATTGTATCGAAGACTCATTTAGGATACCACTGTGTGTAATTTTTAAGTCATGGCAAAATAACCATATACGGACACCACTACGTGAGAAAAAGACTAAAAAAAAAGACCCGTGTCTCCCAATTTTTCCCAAAGTCATGCACTTTTTTGTTTATGGGCCGCCAAAGATTTTAGGCCTCGGTATCATTTTCGCAAAAAAGTGATCATTTTCTCGGGCTCATATCTTGCAAACCGTTCAGAATTTCGATTTACTCTCTGAGGCAAAGTTGTAGCTCTTGTCATAAAGAACAAAAATTGCGAACATATAAAATAAAAAAAAACTTCACCTTCCAGATCAAAATCGCAAAAAACTTAAAAAAATTCGATTTTTTTTACCTTTTTTCCCGTGTTCAGGTCCATAGGTAGCAAACCGTTCAAAATTCAAGGAAACAATCAACTACAAAATTTACCTAAGATCTCAATAAACAAATTTCTAGAATATAGAAACTTCCTGGGAATTATTTCTAACACCGTTTTTTAATTTCATTTGTTTTTTATTTACTTCAACATTGAGATACTATGCTATCTATTACAAAAATATTAAAAAAAAGTATTCGTATTATGTTTATAATGTTGATGGCCCTGGACTTGCAAATCGCACTTTCTTAAGTTGTGGATTCAAATCGTCGTCCGAATCGTCCGAATCTGACTCTGATTCAGAACTTATGGTGTCCACAGGCACGTTGCTTCCAGACTGCCCTCCATCATCAGCTCTTTCTTCTTCAAATACTTCGTTAACATCATACAGGGTGATCTTGTGACTCCACCAACAGACCTCTGCAAGCAATGCGTCGAGGTTTTTGCCTTTGTACCGTTTTTCCATGGTGAAACCGTTGGGTTTGGTGAAACCGTTGCTACCTATGGACCTGAACAGGAGAAAAAAGGTAAAAAAAAATCAAATTAAAAAATTTTCGGCAAATTTTTCACTTTTGCGTGCTACCTAAACAGTGTTAAGAATCATCTCTAGGAAGTTTCTATGTTCTAGAAATTTGTTTATTGAGATGTTAGGTAAATTTTTGTAGTTGATTGTTTCCTTGAATTTTGAAAGGTTTGCTACCTATGGACCTGAACACGGGAAAAAAGGTAAAAAAAATCGAATTTTTTTAAGTTTTTTGCGATTTTGATCTGGAAGGTGAAGTTTTTTTGATTTTATATGTTCGCAGTTTTTGTTCTTTATGACAAGAGCTACAGTTTTGCCTCAGAGAGTAAATCGAAATTCTGAACGGTTTGCAAGATATGACCCCGATAAAATGATCACTTTTTTGCGAAAATGATACCGAGTTCCCAAATCTTTGGCGGCCCATAAACAAAAAAGTGCATGACTTTGGGAAAAATTGGGAGACACGGGTCTTTTTTTTTAGTCTTTTATCACGTAGTGGTGTCCGTATATGGTTCTTTTTTTTCGTGTTGCACTGTGTACTTTTAATTGCGTACTCATAAAACACGCACGCAAAAAGTTCTCTTTTTAAAGTCTTATTTCTGAGCAACCATTCTACAATCATATCAAAGACTCCTTTAGGAGTCCTTTTATTGCTTACTCAGAAAACACGCCAAAAATAATCGTTTTAAATTTTATTTCTGAGAAATCATTCTACAATCATATCAAAGACTCCTTAAAGAGTTTTTTTATTGCCTTCTCATAAAACACGCATAATAAACACTTTTTAGAGTAATTTTTTTTTTTTTTTTTTGAGACACTCAGAAAATGTTTGCAGGGTATTCATAGCTCTCGTTAGTGTACAAAAAAAACAATATTTAAAAAATATATATTTATATAAAAAAGATTTTTGAAGTGACAGCATTACGTTTAACCAGCAGTTTTTCAAAAAGTTGAATAAAACCATTTTTCAAAAATGCATTGGCTTTGCATTTAATTGTTGCCTATTTAGTATAGTTGCAATGACAAAAGTTATTATATGTCACAAAAGGTTGATTTTTTGACATTATGAATAAAATAAAAGAAAATAACCACACATTCGGGAAGTGGAGAGAGCTGCTAAACCAACGAAACTAAAAATTTGTGACATCCTGGGTTCCTTTGGTTCTTTGTTTCCTCATTACTTATCAACTGAAATTGAAAATGCATCAATATTTGCAACTACAAAATTGTGGTAAGTGTTAGGAAAGATTTGGATGGGATATCCTGTACCAAGATGTATGCTAGTCCCACTAAAGCTATGTCACACTATGCACTATGTCACAGGCTGTTTTGCTTTCAACAGCTCATGCACCGCATCGATGTTTTATGCAACAACAGCCTTTCTTGGCCGAACTTCACAAAATTTGTCTTGAAGAGAACGACGACCGCGCTCTAACTTATTCAACCAGCATTTTAAAGTGCCTGCATGTGGTGCTTCATCAGCGCAGTTAGCTTTTTATGTTTGATATTACCTTGACTTAAATTGTAGATGCGCTAACTCAATTGCGCCATGGCATAGTTAGAAATAAATTTATTATTCCTGCGTCAACAGAACGTTATTCAGCTCACTTTGCTTTTTATCTTTTATATCATCTTGACTCTAATTATAAATGCGCTAACTCAATTGCGCCGTGGCGTTATTTGAAATGCTATATGAAATATATCAAAAAGACACGTATCAGTGAAGAAAGCTTTTAAGTGGGGAAGCGCGTTTTTTCATATTCTAAATTTTATAAGTAAGTTAAGCTAAATAACGCATTGAGTTAGCGCAATTAAGCCTCACTAAGAGAAAATTAATCAAATGAAATTAATGTAAAACGAAGTTCACCTGAAGTGGAAAGAACAAATTTCAGCTATGCTACTGTAACAGTCAAAATGTATGTTAGTGTTGACCACAGCAACAGCATTTCTCTCATTTACTCTTTCGTGTGACTTAAAAAGACGAAGTGTTACTCCATACGCGTGTGTACTACGCGGTCGACACTGCTCTTCTTGTACGAATTGCAGCTATGCTACTGTAACAGTCAAACTGTACGTCATCTTAGTTGATTTATTAATCGAACAGATACACACTTACACATTTCTGGTAAGCAAAACAAGTTGGAAGTTGGATTCAAACTTAGGAAATCGAACACGTTTGACGAAACGAAGAAATAAGAGTGAGCAAGCAACCATCATTTGCCTACTGCGCTATGGTGTTACTTCTATTAAAACAATTGTATCAGCGCAGTTTCAATTCAATTCAATTGTTTCAATTCAATAACACAACACAGTGCTGCGTTATACATATCAAATATATTTATATTTTGACTTGTTTTTAATATATTTTATTTCCTACTCCAAATATATTGAGTACTCCTCCTTATGCTGCTATTTTACGTTTTCTGCGTTGATCCAAATTAGCATTTATGACAAATCTTCCAACTTCATTATTGGGCGGTATCCGGAAAACAATATTCACTGTCATATTGGTTTCAGGAGCGTAAGGAATTCTATTTACATCAATAGTAAAGTTGTAGAGACCGTACGTTATATCCTTTAAAGAATAATAAAAAAAATCAAAATTCGTTTTAGACTTATAAAAAAAAAAAATGCAACCTTTTTCAACGGACAGGTTGTAAAATTTCCGTGGCTTATAAAAGCATCGCGTAAAATTGAAACAAAATTATTTATACGTTTGTCATTTAAAAATTCGCAAGCATCCAATTCAAAATCCATGATTTTCATCATATTGCCACCAGGGCGTGGCACATCCATGCTTAAATGCGCAAAGTAATTGCCATCTATTTGATGCTTATAAATAACAGACATTTCAAGATATTGAAGCTCGGGTTTATGTACTTTACAATGAACATGGCGGAAATAGTCCGTATTATAATTGCAAGTAAAGCTTGTCCATGTTAGAATATAGCGTGGAGCCTAAAAAGGAAATTAAAATTTTAAAAGTTGATGATAATTTAAGTTGACTACAAACACTACCTTGGCACTGGATAAACTGAATTGTTGCAGGAAGAGCAGAAATTGAAATATTTTAAGTATTTTTAAAATGTTTATTAGCATTGCGCGTATTAAATTAGTAATCACTACAAAACTGTTCCCTTTCGAATGACATCGAAAAGTGTTGGTTATAATTAATGGCAAAGTACTTTTTAGATACGCAAAGGTTTAAAAACAAAACGTTTAATTAAAGCATTCAAATGGAAAAAAAAAAATTCATATTTAAAAACCATTTATTACAGTCGACTCACTTCACATTTTGGACACTATAAAAAAAATTTATAGAAATTTTTTAACTATTAAGAAAAAAAAAATCTTAAGTTTTATAATAAATGGAAATAATAAATAAGACGCCTGTCCGATGGTATTAATACCAGGGCCTCTTTCTGCAACTATGAAAACGGTAATCTAGTGACAGACATCCAGAGTACACTAATGATGTGGAGGGAACACTTCTCTGAATAGTAACGCTGACAACAATCCCGCCTATAGAGATGATATATCTGAAAAATGCTTTAATGAAGTCAAAATTACTACAAATACAAAACTTACCTGCAATCAGAATTCAAATAAATTTTGCATATAACTCCGCTGTCTAGTTATTACCTTCAAAATAATCACCATCGAAGACTATACACCTATGCTAACGTTTTTTTCATTCTTGAAAACATTTTTGATAGGGCAATTTCGTAATGGCCTTTAACTCCCTCTGCAGATTCTCTTTGATGACTTCAATCATCACTTGCTTGATGATTGCTCACAAATGGGCTTGACTTGAATGCAAAAAAAAAAATTAATTTTCGCAGTAAAATTTATGGAAATATGAAAAAAATGTCTCTTCTAGTTGCAAAAATTACGGTTTTAAAAATTAAGAAATTTTTATTCTTTTACACTAAGGGAAATAACGCCTATTGGCATTATCCACGCCTGAGTATAAATTTTATTTAAATATTTACATGGATAAATCAAATGTTTTCCTTACAACTCGCTTTTTCCCGTATTTGAATTCTATTTATACCACACACGTACACACATATTCCATACAAACAAGCAGCAACAGCATCGCACACGTACCCACATATTCCGACAAGCAGCAACAGCATCGCACTCTGTTTCTGCAGTTTATTTCTTGCAGTTGCAGGTTTCTTATAGTTCTCATTTAGTTATTGTTGCAAGGGAAATATAGCCTGGATTTTTGGCCAAGAAATGAAATGATGTAGGGTGGAGTGACAACTTGATATTTTCTAACGAATATCTTGCACCGGTTGTCTTACTTAAATACTTTTCCTTCCTCTAGTTTATACTATTTTTGACACTTGGTGCCCTAATATTGCACCAACTGTCAAAAATAGTATAAATTAGAGAACAAAAAAAGTGAAACAGAGAATTGATGGACACAATATTCAATTTGAATATGTTGTTTTTTAAATTCAATATTTATACCCCCTCGTTTTATATAAATTTTCTTAAAATGCGATAGTTTTATTTTCAAATAGTAAATATTTGAAAGATATTTAAAAAAAAATCGTGCATAATTTTAATATATTTTTTTTATATTAATTCTGTTTAAATATTTAAATATTTTATTTAATTAAAAAAGTATTCAAATAAATTTTAAATATTTACGTAGTCGATTTATGCAAATGCGTTATTGGTGCAAAATTGGCTCGCTTTTTTTAAAAAGTTTAAAATTAAAAAAGTTTTTGGATAAATTTAATATTTTTTCTCTTAGTGTAGAAGATAGCGATTTTTGCTTATTAAATGCCAGAAAAATATTAAGTTTTTGTCGTAAAGTGTATGGGTGTATGATAAACTAAACTTTCAACCCCATAAAAGTGAGCAAGAAAAAAATTTCAAAATTTATTACGATTATTTCGATATTAAGGGCATGTTTTTTGTATTGGTTGAAAATAAAGAAATGCCGAGGGGCCGAGAAAATAGTTGCATAGCGATAAATTTTGATCGGAAAATTGTTATAATTTTTTCACATAAATTATTCTTGGAGCTTAACTATTCTATAAAAAGAATAAAAACAACTATTGAAAAAAAATGGCGTCCGTGGCGTAGTTGGTTAAAGTGCGTGGCCGCTATGTCAAAGAACTTTGGAAACCCAGGTTCGAAACCCAGCAGCGACAGAAAATTATTTGAATTAAAATAATTTTTCTGTACGGCCGCCACCTCTCTGCAGACAATGGCAAACCTCAGAGAGTAATCAAAATGCCATGTAAAGCTTCTTGAGAACGAGAACATTCCGTTCATTGCCGTTCGGAGTCGGCGTTAAGCATGTAGGTCCGGTTCTCGGTCAATTGTGTACAAACTTCATAACACGCACAACACAATTGATCATAAGAAGCTACGTCAAAGTCCTTTCAAGGGCTGAAATGGCCAGTTATTTATTTATTTTTTTTTTTTTTATTGAAAAAAAATTATTTCATAAAAAAATCACAGGGGCTGATCTTACTTTCTGATGACAGAAACAGTTAGTAAAATTTTTCGTAAAACTGGAACTACTTTTTCTTTTAAACGTTATGTCATGGAAAAGGTAGTTGGCTTTTTTTTGGCTCCTTTGTGTGTCGACTATTAAAATTAAAAATACGAAAGGATAGTTTATATTTGTAAGTTCAATTTATTAATATTGAATATAGAGAACAATTTAAACTAAGTAATTAAAAAGGCAAGTGTTGCGCTCACCGCTGTCGACGAAGTTCTAACCAAATGAAAAAGCGATGAGAGAGCCTGTGACCTAAGCTAGAATTTTGCTATTGAAAGTCGTGCCTTAGAGCCGCCGCACACTACAGACTTTTAGTCGGCCGATAGTTTGATGCTTGATTGGTCGCAACTGACAATCCAACTATTTAGTTGGTTGTAGGTGCGCACACTGTGCCCGGATAGTTTGCCAATTGCGGGGTTGCATTTGAGAAACATTCCCAAGGGGAGTTTTAAAATTATTTGGCTGTTTTGAGTTTTATAACTAGGATATGCAAAACCGTTTCGAATTATTCGGCGTTTCGGTTTTTATTTTTTATTATTCGAACCGGTTTTTTTAAAAATCGCAATTTTCGAATAATTCGAAAAACGGGTTTTTTGGCTCGAATTAGTCGACTGCTCGAATAGTTAAGAAATATATAAATCCACAATTGAAAATTGTAAAATTTTACGTTTTTACATATCACTAACGTTTCTAACATTTCTTATCTCTGGCTTCTATTTCATTTTATTTGAGCTCGTTTAAGGGCGGGGTAAGTTTTGTTTCGTCTAAAAAATACCTTTTTTCATGAATCTTTTTAGAAAAAACTATAACAGTAGGTTTATTTTACTTATTATTATATAAAAGTAAAATATTTAAAGAATATTTAAAAAAAGTTTATTGAAGATCTCCGCAGGTGCCTAGAAAAAAAGTCTCTGTGCGGTGACCAGCCTACAGCATCACTGGATCATCTGAAACCAAAAAATCAAAATGCTTTCTTAGTTTATTACTTTTTCTCTCCAGTGACGTCGAGTTTTTTTTTTAATTTTAAAAATTTTCAATTTTTGGCACCATTTCGAAGCCAAAATTACGATTTTTGACGAAAAAATGTACCTATTTGTTATTGTAAAATTGTTAATAATTAAAAAATTTAAAAAACTCGACGTCACTTGAGAGCTACTTACATGTAGAATATATGTACAAAATTTCAAAACAATCGGTTCAGTAGTTTTTTCTGTAGGCTGGTCACCGACTTTAAAAATTACATGTTTGGGAAAATCGATTTAAAGTTGTGTACACAAAGCAACACTAGTTGGAGGTACGGTCATTCAACCTACTGTAATTTCGTTAGTTTTGCTCTGAATGAACAAAAAATTTAATACAATATTCTTCAGATGTTGTACTTTCAGAAAAAAAAAATAAAAAAAAATGAAAAAAGTCAGACCTTAAACCCCCCCCCCCCTTAAGCATATGCTTTCATTTCTTTCATTCCTTTCATTGGTCATTTCTTTTTGCTTTCTTTTGTTAAAACAGCATTTACAAGCGGCTGGCGTATTACATGTATGTTAAACAGGATTTTTAGTTTATAATGCATTCTTTTAAAAAAAAAATTCTGAATTATCAACAGCTTGACATGAACTCAGAAGTCTAAAAGTATTTTAAAAAAGATAGGAAATTAAACAAGGCTTATTGTACGAAATGCCCAAAAAAATCTAAAATCATTAAGTACACATATAGAAATAATCATTAACAGATATAAAACATATTTTAAAAAGATTGAAAGAAAATATCGAAACATTATTCTACCCAGTGAATCAAAACTACCATTTTCGAATTCATTTATGAACCATTTCGGGTAGAAATGTTAAATTTCGGCACTCATAAATGAAACTTTTTTGTATCAATTTTCGGACTAAAATGTCTCTAAAAATTAACCTTTTTAGTTAGGAAATGAGTTAAAAAATAACCATAAATTTTACTTTTTTGCTCGGAAATTACTTAAAAAAGAACCATAGAAAATAAAATAAATTTTTTTATTAATTTCGAAAAAGAAGTTCAGTTTTTATTTTTGGGAAAAATTTGCACTAATTAAATCTTCTATAGCAAGCACTTTTAAGCAACAAAATAAAAAATCAAAAATTAAAAAAAAATTCTACCCAAACACTTTCGAAAAACTCTCACCTTGCGCAAAACCTTCGCTTATAGTTCAGTGGATAGTACTGCATAAGTACCTTTACTTAAGTTATTAAAAAAAAATTGCTATTTTTGTTAAATAAAAAGTACATAGATATATGTAGGTAAAAAAGTAAAACATTTATTTATTTTATTTATTTATTTAACATTTCTGGTCGAATAATTTGAAAACCGGTTTTGTAAAAATTGTACTATTCAAAACCAGTTTTTTTATAATATCGAATAGTTGCATACCCTATTTATAATATTTTTCGTTACTGACATATAAAAAGCAGCACTTTTCAGCGCAATATTTTTCACAACATATAGAATATTATATAGAATATAGAACATAACCCTACAAAGAAAAGAACCGGTTCTAAACCTATCAAGTGATAGGTTCCCAAGGGAGAGGGATCAGTCCCAATTCTACCACCAATATATGAAACCGACCGGCCACTTTTACACAGTGTTGTCATTGACAGGGGTCAATTGCCAACTCCTGCGTCACCTTGGACCTGTCCCGTGACCTGCCTCGAAGAACAAATTTGTGATCTATCCTAACTATCGAGTAGTTCATTGAGCAATTTCATTTGTTCACTTAACAATCACTCAATATTGCTCTTCACATTGTTAAATACTTATTCTGTGACAGATGCAATTTTTTTTTCTTTTCAACTTTAAATTTCCCCACGATACATTCTAAATCGTTAAATTCTAGTCCTTCTGGTGGCGTTAATGATAATCGTAAAGTCTTGTTAGACATTCTTTGTAAGCAGCGTGAAGGTCTGTCTATTGTTCACTTCAATGCAAGAAGTTTGAACTCAGCCAAATTAGACTAAGTATATACGCTTTGTTTTTCAAAACTCTAAGGTCGATGTTATTTGTGTGTCTGAGACCTGGTTTAACCGTGACATTCCCAATAAATATTTTAGTATAAATAACTATACGTTATTTAGGAACGACAGGACTGATAAAAAGGGCGGTGGGGTCGCGATATATTGTAAATCTTGTCTTAATGTTAAACTTGTTAGTCAGTCTGTTGGGTCTGATGTTGAATATATAAATGTTGAATTGAAAAATAATCTTGGTGCAAAACTGCTAGTTTCGTGTGTTTATAATCCTAGCAGATCCTTCAGTCTTGAACCTTTCTTTCGTGACTTGTATCAACGTGTAACTGACTTTGACTGTTTTTCTATTTGTGGTGATTTCAATGTCAACTTGCTAGCTAAGGATAGCGTCTCGGATAATTTGTATGACAAAGTAAAATCAGCTGGTCTGTCCATTATTAATTCTTCAATTCCGACTCGCTACGCCCCTAATGTTACTCCAAGTCTTCTTGATGTCTTTATTTTGCCTGATGTCTCTCTACTTTTACTTTTCGATCAAATGTCATTTATTTCAGATCATGATCTACTTTTTTGTTCTATTAATTTTAAACCTTGTTGTCAGTCTATTCCAGTTTCTGTATCTTATCGTGACTACTTGTCTATTGATTACAACCTGTTGTTTGATTATTTGTCTCGGATCTGCTGGGATGATTGTTGGTTCTCTCAGTCAGTTGATGATAAATTAAATGTTCTTGTCTCTCATGTAAACTATGTCTTTGAACATTTCGTCCCTGTTCGTTCGTCGATAGTTGTTAACAAGTCCTGTCTGTGGTTTACGTTTCAAGTCAAATCAGCTATTAAGGCTAAAAACTTGGCATATGCAAATTGGAAAAAATGTCGTAACAGTGTGAACTGGGATCTTTTCAAGCTAGCTCGGAACAAAGCCGTTTCAATTGCCAGGCAAGCCAAGAAAAAATTCTTTTTCCGGAAATTGAATTACTCACTTCCCTCTAAAGTACTCTGGAGAAATATTCGATGCTTAGGTGTTTGCAGTAAAGAGGAACAAAAGTGTGAGGTTGAACCGAATAGCCTTAATAATTTTTTTCTGTCTCTTTCTTCGTCTGGTTTCAATAATAGTCCTCAAATTAATGCTCGTATTGTTCGTAATTGTCCTGTTAATGACCAGTTCTCCTTTCACAATGTCAGTGAGAATGATGTTATTTTGACAATTATGAATATTAAATCATATGCTATTGGTGACGATGGCATTCCTTTAAAATTCATAAAAATTATTCTGCCATATATTATTAAACCACTGACACATGTAATTAACCATTGTTTTACTGTTTCCTGTTTTCCTAATTCCTGGAAACGAGCTACAGTAATTCCAATTGCTAAAGTGACAAATGCATCCGATATGCAAGATTTAAGGCCTATCAGCATTTTAAGCACATTCTCAAAAATTTGTGAATCACTGATGGCAAAACAAATAAATGCATACTTAGACACGCGGAAACTTCTCTCACGTTACCATTCGGGTTTTCGTGCGGGACACAGTTGTGCAACAGCTATGCTAAAGATACTTGACGACATTCGTATACATTATGACGCAGGAAACATCACACTCCTTTGTCTACTTGACTTCTCTAAAGCTTTTGACAGTGTTAACCACGCTCTGTTAGTTAAAAAACTCAATGTATTGTTTGGTTTCAATGAAAGTGCTGCTTCTTTAATTTCTAATTATCTTGATGGTAGGATGCAAAGAGTGAAAGTTGGCAATACTTTCTCAGACTATTTGTTAATTAAAGCTGGAGTGCCTCAAGGTTCTATTCTTGGGCCTCTTCTTTTTAGTTTATTTATTAATGACATCTTTACTGTGTGCAAAAATATGTCGATGCATGCTTATGCAGACGACGTTCAATTATATTTTTCTAATCGAATCGGCCTACTTGAGGACTTGTGTTGTAGAACTAATGAAGACTTAAGCGCAATATCTAAATGGGCATCTGAAAATGATCTCTGCCTCAATGTGAATAAATCCTATGTTCTTCCAATTTCCAAGGATAAACTTGACTTTTCCCAAATTCCTAAAATTACTCTTAAAGACAGACAGCTCCAAATGGTTGACAAAATAAAAAACTTGGGCTTTATTGTGAACTCTAAACTAACGTGTACTGACCATGTAAATAATATACTTAGGAAAATCTATTTTACGCTTAGATGCCTGCGTTTATCTGCAAAGTTCACTCCCACGTTGATAAAAAAAAGACTAGTTATCCAGCTTATTCTACCCCTAATAACTTACTCTGAACTTGTTTATTGTAACCTTGACTCTCATTCCGAACATAAAATCCTCGTTGCTTTTAATGATGCGGCGAGGTATATATATGACTTGAGGCGTTTTGAACATGTCTCCGCAATAAGCAAGCAAATTTTGGGTTGTACCATTAGTAACTACATAAATGCCAGAAACTGCATATTTCTGCACAAGCTGATATCTAACAAGACTCCATCATACCTTTATGAAAAACTACGTTTCAGTGTTTCCAATAGAACCTTTAATTTAATTATACCGAAATATTCCTGCTTACATACAAAGCGACTCTTTTTCATTAGCGCCATTAGGTTATGGAATTCACTTCCTATTAATATTAAAACTATAATCAGTGCGAACAAATTTAAGCTTTCGGTTATGTCCTTCTTTTCTGTCTCCTAACTAAATTTTCTAAGCTTTCAAATATATCTTTTCTCAATTAATCTTTGCCTCTTAATGCATTTTTCTTCTTCTTAGGTTAAGCATAAATTTTAAGTTAAGCTTTTTAGTAACTTTCTTCATTAATTTTTGCATATCATATTTAAAATCTTAATTGTCAAATTCTTGTAACTTTATATATTAGCCTTAAGCAATTTGTTTTCTTTTATATAATGTTATCTGTTGATGATATACTCTCTCCGTTGTACGCTAAAAGATCTCTTATAATCTTATTGTACTAATATAAACCTCAAAATAAAAAATACTTCAGAAAAAAAAAATACTTCAGAAATACAAATAGAGCTTTTAGTTTTAATCGATATGTATCCGCTTGTATCCTTTTAATTGGTCCCGTGCTGAATAAAATAAAATCTGCCCCGTATCAGCCACAAAGAACCTGTTCCGTGACAAGTTATATCAGACCTGTCCTGTGATAGGTTCCATTCGAGTTGTCACGGGACCAGTCACTTAAGAGTTATTGACTCTTCTTTCTCCGTAGGGAACATATAGCCACATTGTACTCTGTTACCTCTCATATTATTCTACCATGGTTTTAAATAATATCCTCAACCGCAAAAAATGCAAAAATATTTAATATTATTGTATTTTTATTAATGTAAATTAAAGCAATCAAAATTAATAAATTATTTGTATTTAAAATATTAATGTATGTAAATATTATTTGTATTGCAATTAAAGAAAATGATTTTTATGAAGAATAATGTAATTGAAATCCATACGAACAAATCTGTATTTATCAGGGACTGCAACGGTTAAAAGGGATATCGGTTAAAAGGGAAGTGAATTTGATATAGTTATTTTGTGACTTTTTCTAAAAAAATGGTCAATTTTAATTATTTTTGAGCAGGACAGGAAAAAATTGAATTTAACTCTTAAAAAGTAATTCTCATTTTACGTACAAAACATAATAAGTATTTCTGATATTTTCTCCTGGTGATTGAATCGTTATTTTTCAGTTTCGCACTTTTATTTTATCAAAGAGTTTAATTTAATTTTTCCCTGTTCTGTTAAAAAAAAAAAAAAAAACGATTAAAATTGGACTTCTTTTAGAAAAAGTCACAAAATAACATCAACATTATTCTTCATAAAATTCATTTTCTTGTGAATCCGTTAAATTTGAAAAGTAAGTTTAAACGGTATCAGAGGTATTTTGTTCTGCATCATGTATTGCTTCTTGATATCAATTTTGTTCCACATCAGTTGATTCTTGCGACGAAGTAAACACTCCAGGTGATGGTGGAGCCATTGACAGCAGGCAGTTGTTCTCAGTCCTTCCGTTCATTGCATTTCCGAACACAGCCACTTCCTGTAGAAAATGCAAAACCATTGCATCATTTAATCACTTTGCTCTTAATTTTGACTTCCATAAACTTACCTTGTTTTGCTTTTCCCGGATCTCCAAACCCAGGAACAAGAGCTTGGCACACATTTTCCCATTGCTTTTTTTTTAAGGTGGGCATCGGAGTACTCCCTCATACTTTAAAATCAAGTGGAAATCTGTCCTCCCATTTGATTTTTTTCAGTTGGGTTTGATTCAATCGTTAGGTGTGGGCACTTCCATAAGACACCATGCCCATATGAAAACAAATCAAACTATCGGCCGACTAAAAGTCTGTAGTGTGCGGCGGCTCTTAAATTGCGTTTTTTATGCACGCACTTTCCTATGCTTAGTCGATTAGCAGTTGAAGTGATTGTTATTGTTGTTGTTGAATGCATTTTAGGTGAAGAGAAAACGTTTGTTGTTGTTATTGTGGACTGTATAGTGAAGACAAAGAGTACGTGGGTGGCGGTGATGATGGCATTTTTGTTGGTACGTAAGGTTTAGTTTGTTGTTTTATCCATGCATGGAATCGACGATGATGAGTTGAAGGGTGGTGGTGGTGTCAAAGAGAGTGGTATGTAAATCGAAGATGCTGTAAAGTGGCGTGATTTAATTTGTTGGTAGAATATGTGTGCACATTTGAAGGCCACAATGAGGTGATTGAAGAATGCTTGCAGCTGCAGCTAGGTACAAAAACAAAATATCAAGAATCGTAAACAACAACCATTGTTAAACAAAATTAGTAACTGAGCTAGAATTTTTGAGCTCGACTCACACCCAACGAAAAATAAAAGTCAACCTAGATTAACTATGCAAGGTTTTTGCAATCTTCAACAGAAGTAAAAAATGCAATTTTGAGTTCTTATTATTTTAACAAAACACAAAACCGCTTTTGTGTTAAGATTTGTATTCGGGTCAAACAAACAGAAAAACGTTTATTAATATAGAAGATTTAAAAAAAACACCCTTTTTCATTGCCTTCTATTTATAACCCTGCAAACATTTCCTGAGGGCCTCAAAAAATGACTCTAAAAAGAGTATTTCTTATGCGTGTTTTATGAGTAAGCAATAAAAACACTCATAACGGAGTCCTTTATGTGATTGTAAAATGATTGCTTGAAAATAAGACTCTAAAAAGAGTATTTTTTATGCTTGTTGAATTTTTTTTTTTTATGAATAAGCAATAAAAAGACTCCTAAAATAATCTTTGATATAATTGTAAAATGATTGCTCAGAAAGAAGACTCTAAATAGAGTATTTTTTTGCGTGCTTTATGAGTAAGCAACAAAAAGAATCCTAAAGGCGTCTTTAATATAATTGTAAAATGATTACTCAAAAATAAGACTCTTAAAAGAGTAATTATTATGCTTGCTTTATGAGTTCTCATAAAAAGAACTCATTTAAAAGTCCTAAATAAAACAGTATTATGATTGTTCATAACAAAGACTCACAGAAGGATTATGGATTATATTGCATAATTTATGCGTAATCATAAAAGGGCCTCATAAAAGAGTCTTATATACCAGTGCTTTATGAGAACTCGACAATTAGGCTCTGAGAGGATTTTATAAACTTTCAGTTTATATTTTTATCTTCTTAATATATAAAAACGTTGGTGCATATGTAATTGGTGTATTCTCGCATTGTGAGAATGTGAATATTTTTCGGAGTGAATGCTCCAATACGTCAAAATTTATTTTCAGTCGTTCAGCGCATGAAAGGATACGTGTTAATATGGCAAAGTGAAATTTTTAAATTTAAATTTTTCTACAATTACTTTTTATTAGAAATGTTTAAACAAATATTTTTGTCAATTTTTTTTCAATTATAAAGTATTTTAAATAAATTTTAATCTAAAAATATATTTCAGTCTAAACGGATCATTATTGCTTCTATGAGTTCTGAAAGAGTCTTCTGTATGAGTCTTTGAAGATTCCATTACATTATTTCAAAAGAGTTTTCAATATGGCTATTAAGAGTCTTCATTTTGAGTCAAAAAGACTAAATTATATGAGCTCGAAAAGAGTATTTATTATGAGTATTTAAAGATTCCTTATTATGAGTCTTAAAAGAGTATTTAATATGAGTCTTAAAAGAGTCTTTATTTTGAGTCCAAAAAGACTAATTTATATCAGTTCGAAGAGTCTTTATTTCGAGTATTTAAATAGTCTTTATTATGAGTCTTAAAAGAGTATTAAACATAAGTCTGAAAAGATTCTTAATTTTGAGTCCAAAAAGACTCATTTATATGAGTTCTCAAGAAGTCTTTATTGTAAGTCTTAAAATAGTATTAAATATGAGTCTTAAAAGTGTCTTAATTTTGAGTCCAAAACGAGACATAAAGCAGTCATTATTATGAATCATATTTTGAAGCCCACAACCTTCGAAAATGTACTCATTAAAGAGTCTTTCATGAGGGCATTATGACGATAAAAACTCATAGAAGCTCAAAGAGTCTTTTAAGAGTCATAATGTTTGATTTGATAATCGAACAGATTCATACTTACACATTTCTGGTAAGCAAAACAAGTTGGAAGTTGGATTCAAACTTAGGAAATCGAACACGTTTGACGAAACCAAGAAATAAGAGTGAGCAAGAAACCATAATTTGCCCACTGCGCTATGGTGTTACTTTTATTAAAACAAGTGTATCAGCGGAGTAAATTGCTTCAATTCAATAACGCAACTAAGTGCTGCATTATACGTTCTAAGATATTTATATATTGACTTGTTCTTAATCTTCTTTATTTCCTTCTGCAAATATATTGAGTAATCCTTCTTATCCTGTTATTTTACGCTTTCTGCGTTGATCCAAACTAGCACCTATGACAAATTTTGCAACTTCATCATTTGGCGGAATCCGGAAAACAACATTCATTGTCAAATTGGTTTCCGGAGCGTAAGGAATTCTATTTACATCAATAGTAAAGTTGAAGAGACCGTACGTTATATCCTTTAAAGAATAATAAAAAGAGCAATAACATTTTTTACATTAAACAAAAATCCAAATATAAATAAAACTATACCTTTTTCAGCGGACAGGTTGTAAAATTTCCGTGGCTTGTAAAAGCATCGCGTAAAACTGAAACAAAATTATTCATTCGTTTGCCATTTAAAAATTCACAACCATCCAATTCAAAATCCATGATTTTCATCATATTTCCATCAGGGCGTGGCACATCCATTCTTATATGGGCAATAAATGTGTCATCTATTTGATGCGCATATATAACAGACATATCAAGATATTGAAGCTTCGGTTCATGTACTTTACAATAAACAGAGCGGACTACGTCCGCTTTATAAGAGCAAGTAAAGCTTGTCCATGTTAAAATATAGCGTGGAGCCTAAAAAGAAAATTAACATTTTAAAAGTTGACGCCAATTAAAGTTGACTACAAACACTACTTTGGCACTGGATAAATTGGATTTTTGCAGGAAGAGCAGAAATTGAAATATTTCAAGTATTTTTAAAACTTTTATAAGCATTGCACGTAATAGAATAGTAATCACTGCAAAACTGTTCACTTTCGAATGACATCGAAAAGTGTTGGTTATAATAAATGGTAAAGTACTTTTTAGATGCAAGCAAAGGTTTGAAAACAAAACGTTTAATTAAAGCATTCAAATGGAAAAATTTCATATTTAAAAACTATTTACTAGAGACGACATACTTCACATTTTGTACACTATAAAAAAAATGTACAGAAATTCCTTAACTAATATGGGAAAAATAATAAGTTCTATAATAAATGAAAATAAGAAATAAGACGCCTGTCCGGTAGCATTAATACCGGGGCCTCTTCTTATAAGGATGAAAACGGAAATGTAGTGACAGATAGAGTACACTAAAGATATGGAGGGAACACTTCTCTAGGCTTCTGAATAGTGACGCTGACAACAATCCCGCCTTTACAGATAATATACCTGAAACCCCAATTGCGGACGATAGTTTCGCTGCCCGCTTATAATGAAGTCTTGAAAGCTATAGCTCGGCTTAAAAATAAAAAAGCCGCAGAAGCCGGTGGCCTA